>JACXGM010030778.1:0-13178 GCA_016801145.1 Umbra pygmaea
TGTCGGCCTGTCTGTCCGCCGGATTCTCTGTCCACACGTGTATAAGGTGCCTCTCCTGTGTGTAGATGTCAGTTCTGAGCTGGGCGTGAGGCTGAAGGTGGAGTTGGAGCAGACTGAGAGGCTGGATGCTCAGTTCCTGGAGTACCTTCATTGTCGAGGCATGAACCCTGCAGCCAACACACACACCGACAGCGCCGCCGGCAGCATGAGCTACAGCGATGAACTGCTGTCCCCTGAACTACAGGTATGTACCACACACACACACACACACAGACACAGATACACACGTCTTAATAACTAAATGGAACCAGTGATCCCTCTACCAAACTGTGTGTTTCCAGGGTCTGTTGAACAGAGTGTATCAGGAAAGCTGTAGGGTGCTTGCTCTCAGCCAGCGTAATGCTCCCTCTAACTGCCTTTCATTGGACCAGACCATCTGTCAGTCAAACTGTAAACTTCCACCAATGGGCTGGGAGCAGGAGAGAAGGGCCCTACAGGAAACAGTCATTGCTTTGAGAGAGCTGCTTTGTAGGATGGCCCAGAGACAGGTAAGGGTGTGTATGGACGCTGGGGGGTGTGTGTGGTTGTGTGTGTTCTGTACAGAATTACCCCTGACAGTGTGTGCATGTTGACCCCTGTGACAGGAGACCTCTGTGGATGCTGGTTGGAGCAGAGGCCTGCAGGCTGCAGTAAGGGGCGTGTTTGACTGTGAGAGGGCGGGGCTTTGCTCTGAATTCCAGGTTTTCCTTTCCAATTGTCCGGAGATGGACTCTGCCCACCTCCTCAGCCAGCTAGACACTCTGCTCCAGAGACAGGTGTGTGTGTGTTTTGGTTTAGTGTTTTGGAGTAGTAGGACCAGAAGTCAACTTCTGGCTTAGGGGTTTGGTTTAGGGCCAAGGTTACAACTAGGTTTAGGGTTAAGATTTAGGGGACTTTCAAGTTCAGGCATTATGGTTTAGGTTCAGGATTAAGTTTAGACTTTAGGGGAGGGTAAACTTAGGTGTACATTTTAGGTTATTGAGGTTAGGGTGAGGTTAAGGTTAGGTGAGTGTTAGGTTAAAGTTATAGTTAGGTTTAGGTAACATGGATTTGTATGTTTTTTGGCCCCACGAGGTTAGCTTTATACGAGTGTGTGAGCATGCATGTGCATCATTAACTGAACGTTAACCTTCTCCTTGTCTGTCCAGGGCGAGCAGCAGCGTGTTGTTTTGGAGCGGCTGGTCTCTGCAGACACAAATGGTCTGCAACAAACCCAATGGGAGGAGTCTTCTAAGGAGGTGTTACTCAGGCTGAGGGCGGAGCTTGATGAGAGCAGAGAACAACTTAACTCCTCCAACAGGACGCAGCAGGAACTACACAATGAAATTCGCAAACTCAGGTATACACACAAACACAAATACGCACGCACAAACACACCATACCTGCCAACCTGCACAAATTTTGCATAGCATGTACGCAATTCATTTCAAGTCAAAGTACGCTGCTGTGGAAAGCGACTCCTAAATATGCAAAAATGTTATTTTATTTATTACTCAACGTTATTACTAGTGCTGAGCCAATCACAGGATTCAGGCAAGTGAAAGAAATCCCATGCACCTGCCTCTGCTGAGGGTCTCTAGCTAGTTATCATGACACAGCTGCTCGAGTCACATGGCAGCTCCACCTCGTCCAATCACAATGAGCCACCACTGATGGGTGAGGAGAAAGGATAGAGAAATGGACTAAACTGTTTGACAAATATGTTAGAAAATGTTATGTGTTAGGGGCTCCTCAAGCACATAGCTAACCAACATTGTTATAGTTAGCTAGCTTTTTTGCTGACCCAGCTTAACGTTGACGTTAGTTAGCTACTGTAACTGGCGTTAATGTCGTAATGCATAAAGGTTAGCTACAGTAGTGCTTGTGCCCCTAACCTCACAGCTTTTAGTCAACTAGCTGTAGAGAGACTACCTAGCAATTATCTTGCTCATTAAAATACTCAGATAGCTATAGTTGTAATCTAAATATTAAATGCATACCCCCATATTTAGTACTTGCTTGTTTCCTTTAACGACTAGTGTGATTTATGTGACAGCACTAAGCTAGCTAGTTATGTACAGTAGTGTTTCACGTTAGTGCATAGCAGCAAGCCCTAGCTGGTAGAGAGAGGCTCCGATGTTGTTGGATGAATCACAGCAGACTGACAGAGAGGAAGAAATGTATCTGTAGACTTAACTCTCCTCAAAAAGAAACAAGTTTGCCCTGCTTGTTTCTAGTTAGTTACTTAGCATTTAATAAAAAAATTGGCAGAATGCACACTCAGACCCCCTTTTTAGACTGCAAACGTAATGTACGCAGGGACAAAATTAACTGGAGACTGCCACAGCATCTATACTAACAGTTGGTTATGTTCTTATTGGAGTGCCCTACCCTCTAGTAATATTAATAAGAACAGGCCCTGATGGGATGTTTTCATTCTAATTTTATGGGTAACATTGCCACTGAGTATAGTCAGTTTTAGGCTCTTATAAGGCCCACAGACAAGAAATTGCTATTTTTTGGTTGTTGAATGACAAGCAATGGGAAAAGGACCTAATATAGTACAGTCAGCATATTAATTTAATAAATGAGTAATTTATTCAAATGATGCATATGTATGCTTTTTCTGGCCTTTATGATATGGTGGAATTGCCACTTCCTGAATGCTGTGTACCACTGTGGTACGCCGTGTCTAATACTGCTGCGCTAGTACACACCTGTAAGATACTGCTGCGTTAGTACACACCTGTAAGATACTGCTGCGCTAGTACACACCTGTACGATACTGCTGCGCTAGGACACACCTGTAAGATACTGCTGCGCTAGGACACACCTGTAAGATACTGCTGCGCAAGGACACACCTGTAAGATACTGCTGCGCTAGTACACACCTGTAAGATACTGCTGCGCTAGTACACACCTGTACGATACTGCTGCGCTAGTACACACCTGTAAGACTGTGTTGCTGTGTTTGCGGTCCAGGCTGTGTGTGGAGGAGTGTGAGGAGTCTGTTCAGAGGGAGAGGACCAGAGGTCAGCAGCTACAGCAGGAGCTGGAACAGGAGGGAGGACACCAACAGATCAGAGAGAAGGAGGAGCAGCAGCAGAGGTCAGAGGTTGTGACCCTGAGAGGTCAGCTAGACCAGGAAAGGACCGCCACCAGTAACCTCAGACAAGAACTCCAGATAGAACTTTCCCGTGGCCGTCTACTCCAATCGCAGCTCGACACGCGGCTAGCCGAGGCCCAGAAGGAACTGGAGGAGGAGCAAAACCGTTCCGCTCGGGAACTGGAGGACATCCAGTCACAGGAGAAGAGTCGACTAGAGCATTTCCAGAAAGAGACAGAGTCCCGCCTCTCTGAAGCTTACAGGAAGGAACTGGAGGTGGAGCGTGAGTGCTCCGCCCGGCGTCTTGATGACCTCACACGCAGACAGGAGGCAGACGCGTCCAGAGACAGAAAGTTCATCTCAGAGCTCAGCTCTCAGCTGCAGCAGGAAAGGAGGCAGGGGGAGGAGCTAGCCACTGTGACGGACAGGCTGAGGGCAGAACTCCTGCAGTTTCAGAGGAGAGGAGAGGAGGAGGAGAGAAAGAGGAGAGATGAGGCCCAAAGAGAGCAGGAGGCTACAGCGCGCCTTCGAGTTACCATGGAGACACTCAGGGAGCAGAAGCATGAGGCTAGCCGTGATTTGGAGACTGAAAGAGAGCGTTCCAGACGCTTGGGGGCGGAGCTCATTGAGTTGAAGGAGAGACTCCATTTGGTGAAGGAGAAGGAGAGGGTGAGGGAGGAGCAGAGGGAGAAAGAGAGGAGGAAGGAGAGACAAGAGCAGACAGAGCGAGAGAGGAGCCACGAGCGGACCAGGAACAAGCTGGTGAGTTCCAGTCATGGACACATCCATGTAGAAGCACGTCTTTTATACACACACACACACACACACACACACACACACACACACACACACACACACACACACACACACACACACACACACACACACACACGTAGAAGCACGTCACATATATATATACACACACACACACACACGTACAAGCACGTCTTATACACAGAAAAACACACACATTCATGTAGAAGCACGTTTTATACAGTGCATTCTGAAAGTATTCACACCACTTTTTCCAAGTTTTGTTTTGTTACACCCTCATTCTGAAATGGAATATTTCATTATTTTCCTCAAAATTCTACAATCAATACCCCATAATGACAATGTGAAAGAAGTGTGTTTGAAATCTTAGCAAGTTTATTAAAAATTAAAAACGAAAAATGTACATAAGTATTCACAGCCTTTGCCATGACACTCAAAATAGATCTCAGGTGCATCCTATTTCCACTGATCATCCTTGAGATGTTTCCAAAACCTGATTGGAGTCCACCTGTGATAAATTCAGTTAATTGGTCATGACATGGAAAGGCACACCTGGCTGTCTATATAAGATCCCACAGTTAATAGTGCATGTCAGAGCACAAACCAAGCCATGAAGTCCAAGCAATTATCTGTAGACCTCAGAGACAGGATTGTAGCCAGGCACAGATTTGGGGAAGGGTACAGAAAAATATCTGCACCATTGAAAGTCCCAATGAGCACAGTGTCCTATATCATCTATAAATGGAAGAAGTTTGGAACCACCATGACTCTTTGTAGAGCTGGCCGCTTGGCCAAACTGAGCGATCAGGGGAGAAGTGCATTAGTCGGGGAGGTGACCTAAAACTCGGTGGTCACTCTGACAGAGCTCCAGCATTTCTCTGTGGAGAGAAACTTTCAGAAGAACAACCATCTCTGCAGCACTCCATCAATCAGGCCTGTATGGTAGAGTGGCCAGATGGAAGCCACTCCTCAGTAAACGGCACATGAGAGCCCGCCTGGAGTTTGCCATAAGGGACCTGAAGGACTCTCAGACCATGAGAAACACAATTTTCTGGTCTGATGAAACAAAGATTGAACTCTATGACCTGAATGGCAAGGGTCATGTCTGGAGGAAACCAGGAACCGCACATGACCTGGCCAATACCATCCCTACAGTGAAGCATGGTGGTGGCAGCATCATCCTGTGGGCATGTTTTTCAGTGACAGGAGCTGGGAGACTAGTCAGGATTGAGGGAAAGATGAATGCAGCAATATACAGAGACACCCTTGCTGAAATCCTCCTCCAGAGCACACTGGACCTCAGCCTTGTGTGAAGGTTCATCTTCCAACAGGACAACGACCCTAAGCACACAGCCAAGATAACAAAGGAATGGCTACAGGACACAAAGGAGTAGCTCCTTGAGTGGCCCAGCGAGGGCCCAGACTTGAACTTGATTGAACTGGAGAGATCTGAAAATGGCTGTGCACCGACACTCCCCACCCAACCTGATGCAGCTTGACAGGTCCTGCAAAGAAGAATGGGAGAAACTGCCCAAAAATAGGTGTGCCAAGCTTGTAGCATCATACTCAAAAAGACTTGAGGCTATAATTGCTGCCGAAGATGTTTGAACAAAGTATTGAGGAGAGGCTGGGAATACTTTTTGTTTTTTATTTTTTAATAAATAAAGATTTCAAACACATTTCTTTCACAATGACATTATGGGGTATTGTTTGTAGAATTTTGAGGGAAATAATGAATTTAATCAATTTCACAATAAGGGTGTAACATAACAATGTGGAAAAAGTGAAACGTCTTACTCTCACACCCATATAGAAGCACGTTTTACTCTCACACCCATGTAGAAGCACATCTTCCCCACTCACCCATGTAGAAGCACGTCTTACCCACTCACCCATGTAGAAGCACGTCTTCCCCACTCACCCATCTAGAAGCACGTCTTCCCCACTCACCCATGTAGAAGCACGTCTTCCCCACTCACCCATGTAGAAGCACGTCTTCCCCACTCACCCATGTAGAAGCACGTCTTCCCCACTCACCCATCTAGAAGCACGTCTTCCCCACTCACCCATCTAGAAGCACGTCTTACCCATTCACCCATGTAGAAGCACGTCTTACCCACTCACCCACATCCTAACACCCTTGTCTCTTCACAGTGTGATCTGGAGCTCCTGAGGCAGCAGGAGCAACAGAGGATGAGGGACCTCCAGCAGACTCTGGCTGAGCTGGAGAAAGAGGAGAGAGAAATGGCCGCACAGAGAAAGTCCAACCCACAGTGCTACAACTCCAACCAGCTCCACCCCAGGAACCGCACCTCTCCTGGGCTAGAGCAGGCCAGCACAGCCCTATACAACCACCAGGTACCAGACAGTTAAAATGACTGATCATGGCAAAGCTCATACACGACCACACCATGAACTGAAGAGGAGCTCTATATTAGTTGTATTTATTTGTGCTGATTGTGTATTGGAAGATTTGCACCAGTGATGTTTGATAAGGAAGAGTATCAGGTGAAGCACATTGATCAAACGTATTCTGTCTCCCTGCAGATGACTTCCTCCTCCTCCGCGCTGGTGGAGAGGTTGTTGAAGGAGAACTCTGACCTTTCCACCCGTGTGACTGAGCTGAGTCAGGAGAGAGTCAACCTGAAACATATCCTGTCTGGTCTGGAACGACGACTGCGACAGGCAGAATCTGAGAACAGACCCAAAGCAGACGTCAACAACAGCAAGGTGACATGCACAGTAGGGTTGGCCGATATTGCTAATTTATGATATCGCAGTATTTTTCCATTTTTTAAAGGTATCACAGTATTTATTGCTTTTAAAAAGATTTCTCATTTCAGACTGTTTTACACTGTTCAGACAAATTAAACTGACAGTGAAAAAATATTAACTATTTGTTAAACTTTTATCGAACCCTATCAAACAGGAATACTAATAAATAACTTTAAAAACAAAACTCTGTAAACCCAGGGTCTTCATATTATGTGTGGCAGCTTAGACGATCCTGAAAGAAAAATGTCACTCATTGTCGGTGTCCAAAATAAACTAAAATATATTTTGGTTAGAAATCTAGATGTCCGATGTTTTTTGGATAGTGCAAATCCTTTAATTCTTCATATTGTTTAAAAGAAGCATGATCAATGAATTAAACTATTTAATTTACACATGTTTTCCTTCTTGGCTAGCAAGATATTCAGGCTATGTCTACCATTCACTGCTCTCTGGTAGAGTTTAGCAGCTGACTTGGCCCACATACAAATCAATGAAATCAGGCTGTTTTATACTGAAAAAAGCTGCTGGTTAGTTCACAGTTGTGGTAGTAATAACTGAAATGTGCAATCATCGATGTAGGTACGAACAGAAGTGGTTCGGATTTTCATTGTGTATAGCTGTTATGTAATCACAGGAGGCAGGAGTGTAGACCCAAGCGCAGAGCGGTGCAAATAGAGCAGACCAGGTAGGAACTTTAGGCCAGGCTGGATTTCCAAAACACACATGAGCTGATAACTGGGCAAAAGTACAGACTAGGAGAAAGCAGAAAAAGCTATGTCAAATACAAACTAGAAACGTTAACCGTAGGCAAACAAGGAACAAGAAAAACGCTCTGCATGCATTACACTATACTTTGCAAAGAACATTGGGGAAATCGGGGGTAAATATACACAGCCTACCAACGTCACAGTATTCATATGGATAAAAGATCTTGTTCTTTCAGCCCATGTTGCCTGACAATTATCAGTGGTTAGAGCTTTCCAAATGATAGGAAAATTTGACCAAATCTATGTTAATATATAAACAGTATTGTTGAAATGACTAAAGTTCAGATAATTACATTATAGATAGCATTGGAGGCGAAAGGCTCTGATCAGCAAGCGTCTTATTAGCACATCTTTGCACTTCTATGACTTCCACAGCTCAGTCGCAGGTTTGGCAGGCTTAATAGAAAGCAAGGTAGTCATTTTTGATAACCATGAATAGGCAACCTCCTATTGTTAGTAATTAAAATCAGATGATGCTTATCTGCCAATTCAAAAGCTATGATATAGCTATCTTTTTCTATAATATAATAATTTGTTCTAATGGTGATCATTTAATATAAAACAATACCAGCACTTGCGGTTTTGGCGAATAATAGTGTTGCTGAGGTTTATTAATTGCACTCACAAATATACTGCTTGTTTTCATCAGCTGATCATCACACTGACAGCAGCAACATGTTGCAAATGATCTGTCAGATTTTGAGGTTGAACATGTGAAAACGTTCTTTCGCGAGCTACACATTAATGCTCTGCAGGATAGTAACTCTGGAATAACCTGCTGTTTTAACCAGTAGCCTACATCCCTGGGATCCATATCTGGGAAGTTTTGAGCATGTTTTTAAAATCGCTCCTTTACGAAAGACCACTTGTATACATTTAAAATTATTTTGTTTTAAAACTAAAACTTTCTTTTAAAAAAGTTCTTTTTTTCTTAATCACAGATTCTTCATTTGCTGTTAGACTGAATTCCTTCTGCAACATTATTCCGCTGAGTCGGTTCCCCCGTGTGTTTTGTTTACACAAACGGGCAATTCCCGTGGCTTATTTTCATGGTCTGCAGTTGTGACTTTCATTCCAAAATGAGTTTATTCTCTTTTAGTGCAGCTGGCGAAATTACACTGTATTTTCTAAATAATTACATTTAACATAAACAACAAAATACCAGTATACAAGGTATAGTAAAAATCCAAACTGGAACATAAAAGAATACAGGTATATAGTTTTTAAAAGGGGCGCCCACCCCCAACGCACGTTAAAGGGGTGATCAGTGTTGGCAAATGTAGATCAGTGTTGGCACATGTAGATCAGTGTTTGCACATGTAGATCAGTGTTGGCACATGTAGATCAGTATGCAAGAGTCTTGTTTTCAACTTTCATCACCTCGTTTTTACAGTGCTGCATTTGAACCGGCATGGAAATTCATCTAGATGTGTATTAAATCTACTACTGGCTATTGCTTGTGTAGCAGAGGCTTCCGTGACTCAAAACACCTCAGAACTACAAAAGATACTTGTAAAGTTGCCGGTGTATCCGCTTGCATTATGTAATTTGTTTTAAGGCGGCCAAAACCTGCGTAGCTCATGTCTGCGTAGTAGCGTAACACGGCCATTTTACACTCTTACCTTGCTTTGCACCAACAGCATATAGACCACGTAGGCCTCTTAACAAGGGTCACCAGTCACATGATCTGATATTGCCAAGCTCCTGTAAAACACTGATTTAAAAAAAGTGATGTTACCTTCTAAGAAGTGACCTCACCTTGTCTCAGACATGTCACCACCTATTCCAATCAAAATGAGGTTCAGGTGTTCAGCAAGTGGTTTTGGGAGGGGGAGGCACTGCTGTCTCTGATTCATTTGGCTAGAATTGGTTGTCACTCTTACTGTGTCTGTTAAACTAATGATGTGTTAGCAAGGTGGGACATTTCATCTGAAAAGAGGATTCTTATGGTTTGATCATGTCACCACCTTCATCACAGTCTGAACCTCTGAGTTGTTTGTACCCCTGGATCATCTGAGGTTGTTCTGTGGTCCAGGCCTCTGTGTGTTCATGGTCTGTTCTTCAGTTTCAGCGACTGTATGAACGCTACCTGAGGGCCGAGAGCTTCCGGAAGTCTCTCGTCTACCAGAAGCGCTACCTCCTCCTGCTGCTGGGGGGCTTCCAGGACTGTGAACAGGCCACCCTTTGTCTGATCGCCCGGATGGGTGTGCACCCCTCGCCCCCCCATAAACACACGCACACTCCCCTGGCGCGCTTCAGAGCTGCAGTACGAGCTGTCATCGCCATCTCTCGGTGGGTTGTGTGGGTGTGTTCAGGAGTACGGCGATTTGTGCCAGAGTTGTGGACATTTGTGGGAATGTTCATTAACCCCACCACCTTACTTCTTCTTAGACTGAAGTTCCTGACCAGAAAGTGGCAGAGAGTCGTCAGGAGAGGAGTAACCACTACTATCACTGTTAACGGGCATAGCACGGGTGCTTGTGAGTATGACAGGGACGATGAGTAAAACTGCACAGCTCTGACGCAGCACCATTTCATTGACCATATAGTTGTTTATCAGACACACTTACCCAGAGTGGCTTACAGTTTACAATGTACATTTTAAGTTGGCTGTATGAAACAACCACACAATTTAGAATTGATTACCTTCTAATCAATTAGTTATCAGCAAGTCATTGCTGGAAAGAACCAAACTAATAAACAAATTAAACATAGGTCTCTAACTATTTGGAAACTTTTTTTATTATTTCAGCTGTCTACTACAGCGTATTGGAGTTTAAATTAAATAATGAATGAGCTGAAATTGCAGACAATCGGCCACAATAAAAAGGGTATTTACATCCAAATCCAGGGAACGCTGTAAAAATTACAGCAATTTTTGTGCCCCCTATTTGAGTAGCCTATTTGTGTGTGGCAGAGGATTACATTTTAAATACTAAAAGGTACAATTATTTACTACAAATGTGCATTACAAAGCAAACTGACAATGTGCTGTGTATGATTATAACACCTTAACTTTTTTGGCACTGTCATCAGAACTGCGTTTACAAGGGACACGGTTAAGAACCATCTGTCATAGTGGTTCAATTAATACGTTCTAGATACCCAACTAATTGTTATTCCAAACTTGTTAAAGTGTTTGTAATAATGTAGTTTTGATACAAGTAATTGTTTGTTTTCTTGTAGATTAACTAGGTCCACTATGCAGTCATTTTGGATGTGGAACCATATGAAAATCCTGTAAGAGAATTCTAGCAGAAAAACTTACAGGGTTTGTTCCTCCAGTTGTAATCAAAAGTTTTCATCACCTATTGAAAATTTGGTTTATTGTCAAAATGTACAGACTGTCAGCTGTTTGCATGAAACAAAGCAAACAAAAGCAATTGAAATAGCTCAACACGTTGAATGCTTCTGGTGGTTTCCCAAAATTCAGCTGCAAATGGAACTGACGTCTCTAGTCTCAAAATTTTTCAACCCCTTCATAGCAAGCATCTTTAGTACTTAGTAGAGCACCCTTTTGCTGTTATGACCTGCTGCAAATGAGATGCATAGACAGACACCAACCTCTGGCAGCAATCCTGAAGAATCTTAGCCCATTATTCATGAGCAATGGCATCCAGTAATATTCTTGGATTTGCGTGCTGCAACCACTTTTTTTTTTAATCCCACCATAGGTTTCCTATGGGGTACAAGTCAGGTGACTGTGATGGCTACTGTAGCATCTTCCAGGACTTTTTCTGCATCTAAGCCTTGGTGGAATTTGAGGTTTGCTTGGGATCAAAGTCAAAGTCAAGTCAAAGTCATTTATTTATCATATGCATCGAATAACATCACATCATCCTATGCAGAGAAATTATTTTGGACATGGCTCGACACATCTATGCAGTGGGCTTGAAAGGTTAAAACAATATAAAGAATTAAAAAAAAAACAATAATAATAATAATACACTATGTACACTATGTACGGGATCATTGTTCTGTTGGATGGTCAAATGATGCCCAAGCTTCAGCTTCCTCACAGATGGCATGAAATTTTCTCCTAGGATTTTCCTGATATTCAATGAATCCGTTTTGCTTTCCACAAACTGCATGTTTCCAGTGTCAGTGGATGCAAAGCAGCCCTAGAGCATCACCGAGCCACCACCATGCTTGACTTTTCAGCTTATGCTGCATTCTTCTTCCTCGAGACATACCGCTGATCCATCATGCCAAAAAGTTCCAGTTTTGTTTCATCGCTCCACAGAATAGAATCCCCAAACCTGTGTGGTTTCTTTATATGATTTTAAGCATATTGGAGTCTTATTGTGCTTTTGGGTCAGTAGTGGTGTACATCTTGGAATTCTGGCATTCTGCATTTAGTACATGCCTTACTGTGCTCACTGAAACCTCAGTGCCTGTTGCCACTAAGATTTGCTGCCGGCCTTTTGCAGTCGAGTGTTTTTTCACAACCTACTGCCTCGGAAATCTGGTTGAAGCCATTGATAGCTTATTTTTCCTGCCCCGTGAAGGTAGTGTAACCACTGTTCCCTTAACTTTGAACTTGTGACCTATGCTTCCAACGATGTCTCTGGGAACATTCAATACCTTTATCTTTTTGTATCCTGTTCGTTGTTTGTGAAGGGCGATGATATCTTAAATATTTGGACCATTTTTTTGTCTTAGCCTGGTTGCTAACATTCAGTCAAATGTGACACTCATCAAAACCCTAGCCAGTTCAGGTATTTCATGTGTTCCAGCTCAAGCACACCTGGTGCAACTAATGAAGCTCTTGATTAGTTGCATCAGGTGTGCTTGAGACAACATTTATTTAGCATATCTGTGCTTTTGTGAGTGATTCTGTTCAGGGGCTGAATCATTTTTAGACAGGTGAAGTCATTATAAGTTGCATTTTCTGTTGGATTTGGGGAGACCACTTGAAGCATTCATTGTGTTGCTATTTCCATTGCTTTAGATTGATTTGTTCATTGTAAACAGCTGGAAATCCTATAACCAAAGTCCAAGGTTCTCCAGTCAGTGCCCCTGACGAAGGCACTGGCTTAAATCTGGAGTTGGTCCCCGGGCGCTGTATATGGCTGCCCACTGCTCCCTTGAGGGATGGGTTAAATGCAGAGAATGAATTTCGCTACATGTATTTGTATGTGACAAATAAAGTACCTTCAAATAGATTCCTTTTAGGATAGCTTCCTAAAGCCATTTTATAGCTGAGTCCATATTATGGCAAGGCAAGTTTATTTATATAGCACATTTCATACACAATGGCAATTCAATGTGCTTTACATAAACAGGAAAACACAAACATTTTAAAACAGATAAAATTAAAGCATTTAAAATAAAAGTGAAAAACAGTTAGAAAAATAGTACAGTTTAAGAAATAAAAGAGATTGAACGAACATATGAAATATAGTGCAATCAGTTCGGACCTAGCACAGAGTTCATTCAGTAAAAGCGTAGCTAAACAGATGTGTTTTGAGTCTGGATTTAAAGGTGACTACTGTACTGGAGCACATCTGATTTCCTCTGGGAGCTGGTTCCAGCTGATGCTGGCATAGTAGCTAAAAGCAGATTCTCCGCGTTTTGTCTGAATCCTTGGTATCTCTAGCTGATGTAATCCTGATGATCTGAGTGGTCTGTTGGGTTTATATTCAATGAGCATATCTGCAATGTATTTAGGTCCTAGGCCATTGAGTGATTTATATACCAGTAATAATACTTTAAAGTCTATCCTAAATGTGACTGGG
>JACXGM010030779.1:0-13175 GCA_016801145.1 Umbra pygmaea
CACACACACACACACACACACACACACACACAGCAGAGGTCTACTGCTGTTACAGAGCGCAGTGTGTCGTCTGCATCGGCTGGGGGTTGCCCCTGACGACTGTTGCTAAGAAACCGAGCCAGAGTGACTTCATAGGAGCACTCAGTCTTATTCTCCTGCTTTCTCTCTGCAGCATGGAGATAAGACAGTGGTCTCTCTGAGCTGTGGATGGCTTCAGACAGTTGAAGGTTATTCCCTTCAGGTACCTTCAACACAAAACGGAAATGTGTTGTGGGGGCCAATGATCTTTGATTGAATATCACCACCAGCTCCTCTGGCTTGAGAACAAACCTGTTCTCTTCATTATAACCTGGGAGTTATAAACACCTGACACAGATCTAAAACCTTACATATGCATGCGTCTCCAAACCATGTACCTGGTAATGTACAAAGGCTCATATGGAAACCAAAACACCACTCTCAAATTGTGGGTAGGCTTCATCCACACTCATTTACGAAATCATTTATAACAACTGTAGTAACTCCCTTTGAGAACACCTTCTAGTAGTAATTAACCAGAACCGTTCTTACTGTTGTCAATGTGCTCAATGGTTTTGTCTTCCTCAACAGTCCAGCAGCTGCATGCAGGTTGAAACCAGTGATCCAATCTAGCTAACTGCTGGTCCAGCCACAGGAATATCAAATAATGTTCTATCAACCCTTGATGCTATGCCTAACAATCAAGTTCTTTCACAACAATTGAACTCTCTGGTGTTTGTCCGACCTTTTTATCTTTAGTGTCAACAGAACTGATTGATACAGATTCACAGACACACAGATTCACAGACACACAGATTCACAGACACACAGATTTACAGACACACAGACACACAGACACAAGGTGCTTGTCTCGACCCCCTGAGTCAAAACTATTGGCATGTGTTAACAAAAAAACTTTGAGCAAACAGCTGTTCCGTGTGGTGGGAGATAGATTCAGCTGTAACCATGTGACAGGGTCACATAACGACTTGGGCTTCTCCACGCGCGCGCGCGCGCACGCACGCACACACACACATATCATAACCACTTGTGTTTTCAGAAGAAATAAGAGGCTAAAGAAAATCAAATTTTGTGTAAAACAGTTAAAATTCATTCTGCATTGAGTTAACAACACATTCAAAATAAAATGGCACCAGAGTGAAGGCTAGATATGTAATCCTTTTCTAAGATATTTATAAAAAGGTTCCCCGATGGGACAATTTATCAATTGAACGATTAGAACACAATGCACTTGGGTGAGCATATCTTCAGTGAGCAAAATTTGTTCATTACCCATTTTAGTCATGAGAATAAACTGTACAAATGTGGAAAACACTTTGTATTAAGCTAGACATAAGAATGCACAAACCGGTATATTAAGTCATATAAATTAATATAGTACACTTATAAAAAACGATAAAAATTGTCTTGAAAAGAATAGACATCTATAAAGAATTTCAAAATGGCTGTCTAAGCAGTACACAGTGAACACCAGTTCAATAGTCAATGATATTGTCAAACAATAGTCAATAGTTCAATAGTCAAACTGTATTTAATAGCATACACAGACAAACTCAGGAACGTGTTGCGGTTTAACAACATTTAAGTTTGTTTTTAAATTAAACTTTCTGTTCAGTATGGTAGGAGGTTGAGAGTGTACATGTGTGTGGTTTTACGTGTACAAGTAAAACCAATTGCTTTTTAATGTCCTCAACAAATAGTATATGGAGGATTTATATACACATGAAGAAATGTTGGTATACAAGTTGGCATTGCTACGGCCTCTAGTAATCACTTAAACTGTTTTACATGTTAGGCAGATGGACATATAAATGGAATCCATTATAACTCACACTTCATTCAATTAAGCAATAGATTTTTTTAAAGTAGGCTGATATTAAAGTCTTATTTTCTGAGATTACTTTGTTGTTTAAAATGACATTTAACAATAGTACAATTATTATCACTGGACAAGCATTTCTTCATATGCCACTCAGTGACTAAGTTTAAGATGAACATTGTTCACCGAGATGAATGGAGATTCTCTGTGCAGCCTGATGAGTATTTTGAGCTCCAGGAGTTTATCTTCTGCATGGTAGAGACATATCCACCACCAATGCCGTCAGTTCCTCAAGATTCTTTTAAATTCAGCATAAACCTGCAAAACAAAATGAGGAGATGGAAATGAGCTCATTCGGGAAAATGCTGATAAAATTGCAACGTATACAGGTATATAACATACCTGATGCTTTAAGAAGAGGCAGATCCATCTCTGCTTATAACAGAGACGAGTGGTTGGGGCACAAGGTGTCCTAGTGATTAGAGCTGACTACTGCCTGAAAGCTTGCTAGTTCTAATGCCCAACTGCAAAGGTGAAAGCTCTGTTGTTTTGTGCGTGAGCAAGAGAGTTAGCCATAATTGCTTCTCCTTCCCCTGTAACATTGCATCTAGGTTGTTGCTATAATCAACTTAGCTGGGTAGAACTATACAAAAGAATAGTGATATTGCTTGTGGGATAAGTTCAGAGCCATTTTAATATTAAGAACATTTCACTCAAGAAGCTCTTAACTCAAGAATCTCCCTCTAAATCCAGTTTATCTTTATTTATCTGATCAAGTTGATCCTTGCCTTTCTGGTATTTTCTCTTGCCTATTTCTGTTTAACTTTTAGATTGTTACTTCAGAGCACGTGTATAAAGAATATAAAAAAATTACATTCTGAAAATCAACTGATTCAACAGAAAATTGACTGTTTTGTTTGCTAAACAAGAAGGTGTTCTTCTGAAATGAAATTCTTTCATTGCTGTCAGCCTGCCACAGTTGTCATTCTGAATTCTTGATCATGGTGTTTGAGTTGTGCGTCGACACACAGTCTTATGTGTGGATAGGGAGTACAGGTGGGCCTGAACACACACCCCTGGAGGGCCCTGTGTGGAGGAAAACAAAGAATACTTTCACACTTCAGCTAAATAGAAGATCATGTTTGTTTTCATTGCCGCACTCACTTTCTTTGTCAAATGGACAATCTCATCCTCACTCCAACAGCATTTTCTTTTAATGGTTCTATCCAGACATCCACATCTCTCCATGATGAGCACTCTTTAGAAAACTATGGAATAAACAACCAACAAGTTCACCCTTTCACCATTTTAATCACCAGTTTCCTTTTCTATTTTTAACATCTCAAATCAACTATGTTGTCTATATAATGGTCTGTAATGAGGATTACACCCTCTGTAAATCTGTCACACACTTATTTCTGTGTGCACAATTTGGTTTTGTAACAGATATCTATTTATTATTAAAAAATAGTCCTTTTAATCTGGAACTTTGTATAATGTTGACTTTGATTCATTGTAAATTATGTTCTTCACAACTCTGAAGATTAATCTGTTGATACAAATAACCAAGATCTATTTGAGTGAGTTACCTTTTAGGGACACTGAATATTTCAAATAAAAAATGTCCTATTTTACCACAAACACTCAGTGTCTCATGCAATGTGACCAGTTTAGTTAACGTGTTAGTGACATTTTGGTCTATATGTTACAACTTCCCAGACTTTGAGCTAAGACAGTCGATGTCCCAGGCCTTCAGACGTCATCGCTTCGGTCGTACCCCCATCTCTGATTTGGTCAGCACACCTGGACTCACCTTACCAACAGCACCTTTTCAACAGCCTATATACATACAGTCTTATATATTTTTCATTCATTTTGAACTATCAAATAACTGAAGGACACAGTAATATTCCAGTAGTTAAATGAGGTTCATTGGATTAACAGAAAATGTGCAATGTGCATCAAAACGAAATTAGACAGGTGCATAAATTTGGGCAACCTTGTGATTTTGTTGATTTGAACACCTGTAACTACCTAGCACTGATTAATTGGAACACACAATTGGTTTGGTGAGCCTTGAACTTCATAGACGGGTGCATCCAATCATGAGAAAAGGTATTAAAGGGGACCAATTGCAAGTTGTGGTTCTCTTTCACTCTCCTCTGAAGAGTGGCAACATTGGGGCCTCAAAACAACTCTCAAATGACCTGAAAACAAAGATTGTTCAACATTATGGTTTAGGGGAAGGATACAACAAGCTATCACAAAGACTTAATTTATCAGTGTCCACTGTGAGGAACATAGTGAGGAAATGGAAGACCACAGACATAGCTCTTGTTAAGGCCAGAAGTGGCAAGCTAAGTAAAATATCTCAACTAAATATTGATGTGATATTTCTGTTGGGGTACCCAAATGTATGCACCTTTCTAATTTTGTTTTGATGCATAATGCAAATTTTCTGTTCATCCAGTAAAACTAATTTCACTACCGAAATATTACATTTGCATATTCGTTTCACTACTTACCAGTCCACCTTGCAAGTTGTCATTTCTAATTTTCTAATTTACTGTTCCTTCACTCCTCCATATACATAGTGCCTGTGTTTTTGCCTATTTTGGTTCCGTGCCAATGCATTTTGCATTCGAGCACTGATACCTGCATTTGACTCCTCTCCCTTCAACACACAGCACTATTGTACAACATAGACATTGTTATGCATGTGTCACGTAATAAGGATTTGAGTCATGTAGGTATCATTGGGCTTCTATTTCTTCAGATAGCCAACGTAGTACGCCAGGAACTGGTCTTTCCTTTAAGCGGAACACTGGGCAACAGTCAAACCCAAAATAAAGATATACCTTGAAAGGCTCAAAATAAAATAAATGCTGTCTACATAATTTAGCAATGCTCAGTCCAACTTGTCTCACAGGATGGTGTAGCACATATCCAGTATACCACATATTTTACATAAAAACTGCAACATTGTAGTCACACACACAAAGAAACAGCATGAACAATTATTACGCACGTTGGACCTCATACACCTGGGAGCTTAAATGATGGCCTGGCTGTGCGACATGTGTGGGGTTTGGCAATTGTCTCAAAATGCTGGTGACATCGATCTCCTGACTCCCTGCACGCCTGCATGGGGGGTCACTGACTGGGAAACTGTTACAGATGTACAGAGTGGTTTCCAGATGAGCCGACTAGCACAACCTTCTTTTGAAGTAAAGGGCAGAATTAGGAAAAGCAATCTTTCTGTTTTGGCTGTACTGTGTGGGTTTTAGATATCTATCATTATAGACCATGACATCAACACTGAACCCAACAGATCTGGTGTGGCCTAGATTACATATTCACTAGGAATAGATTAAATGTACCAGAGATGTCTTAAAAGGAACTTCGTTTCATACTAAATGTATTCTCCATTGCCGGAAATGTGGCTGATAACATGTGGCTGAAGAAGTCTTTCTAAAAGGGAGGTTATTGGGAATGAACACTTGATACAGTAGTAATATGATATCTACAAATGTGAAGATATAAACAAATAATCACAGCTGGACCATAACTGGACAAACCAATTGACCAACTCAGCTAGGTTAAACCTTTTGACTACAATAGCTGGTTAATATTTCAATTCTGCAGCCTAACAAACCCACCACACTATGGTGCATGTATGGTCTGCAGGTGGCATTTAAAAGTTCTCATGTTTTGATCATTGATAACAAAAGATTTATTCCAAATTAGATACTGTGTACTGTAATTATTCAATAATTAGATTTCAGTTCATACTAAAGGCAGAAAAGACTTCAGGACAATTGTATATGGTGGGTGGAAAAATGCTTCTGTCTTTTTGAAGTGGGCATGACCATATTGAATTCTGTCATTCTCAAGACAAAGACATCGATTAGAAAGGAGGAAAAACACTTAAACATTTATTTCCCGCTGTGATGTCTTGTAATTGATAATAACTGCAATTTAATCCAACTTGTTTAGCCGCAACAGACATGTTGGATCCATTAGCATGTCGTCTGTAGAGCAGAATTGCAGTCTTTAGATGAAACTGAAAATTACAGATTTACCACGTCTGTCTGCACTGTGGCTTTTATGCAAGTGCACGTCTACGTTCTAATGCATGCACACATGGCCCGGTGATTTATTACCACTACAAAGCCATTGCATGTTAGCCAGGCGCTCCCAGAGGATTCACCAAAGAACAGCAAGGATGTAGATGTTTTAGGTGGGTAGGGTTTATGGCAGTGGTTCTCAAACCTCTCTTGGGGGCCCCCCAGCCATGCTGTATATTAGATGCATCCCAGAGCTAGCACAGTTGAATGAACTTGTCAACCAATCATCAAGTCCTTACCTCCTCGAATCAGGTTTGCTAGTTCAAGGTTACAACTAAACTGTGAGATGGCTGGGGGTCCCCCAGGAGAGGTTTGAGAACCACTGGTTTATGGGATAAACGATGGGGGGAGGGGGGTTATTGAATATATTGTGTAAAGTTAAAAGACAGTTTGGAAGGAGTCAGTCTGTTTGACATCCACTGTACAGTAAATACATCTAGAGACAGAGACAGGAAGAGAGAGAGAGACCGGAAGAGGGGTATAATAACATAGGGTCATTAGAGAAGGATGTTCATTGAAGGGTAAATAGTCTAGTGCTCTAGATATTTCCCCCACCCTCCTTCCCCAACCTCTCCCTTCTTCAACCTGTCCTCGTATCAAGTCCAGGGCGCCTTTGCTGGATCGAGAGAAATGTACAGGGTCTCGGTGTGTGTGTGTGTGTGTGAGCCAGGTCTGTGCGTTTGAGGACCAGAAGTCCCCACAAAGATAGTCCAACCTGGCAACACAGCACCCTTATGGATTTCTAGCTTTCCAGTCCCAACAAGGGCATAAAGTCGTGGCTGGCAGGTTAACAGCGGGTATCAGCAGGAAAGTGTGATGTGGATAGATGAGGCAGTAAGTCACTCTGTCTCTGTACACACGTACTGTTCAGAGAGACAGACAGCGAAGCTCCGGCTCAACATACTCCTGCATTAATATGCTAATGACTACACAGTATGCTCACCTACACAGTCAGTGTTGTGCATCTAGTGTTGCTTGGCTGTAACAACACCACTATTCATACAGAAAGCGAACTGATTTCAAACCGCATTAGTATGTTGATAGATATTTGCCCTTTTGAATCCTCAAAGCTTCAGAACGGTGTTACAGGGGGTGACCAGCCACATGATCAACCATTTGAAATCTCTTTCTAGCTGAAATGTCCCACCTTAAAAAAACATAATTGGTTCAGAAGACATTTAATCAAAGACAGCAGTGCCTTCCGCTCAGCCGCTCCCAAAACCACTTGCTGCACCCCCTAATTTCTATTGGGACCATCTCTTGGTCATCAGTAATGAGATGTTAGTGTAAAGATATTTATCTTTCTTTCAAACTGGGTCTGTTTCTGATATAGGTTGAACACAGTTATACAAACTACCCACACAGTGTGGTGAATGGCAGGGCAGGAAGGTGTGGAGGCTGTGGGAGATAGGAGGGTGGTGTAGTAATCACATGGTCTAATGGACTAGGGCAGTTGTGTGTTGCTAGTCCCAAATGGTGAGTGTTTTGTGGACCGTAAAGTCATGATACTCCATGGTAAACTAATAATTTCAAAGGAGCTTTTTCCTGATATCATACTCGTCTTAATTCAGATTTAAATTGGTCTGTGTATTGATATGATCATTAGCTTACTAAAGTTATGTATATACAGCTTTAGAACAAATTAAGAGACCACTGCAAATGAATTAGTGTCTCTGGTTTTAATATTGATTGGTATGTGTTTGGGTAAGATTTTTGTTTATTCCATAAACTACTAATAGCATTTTTCCCACATTCTAAATTGAAATATTGTCGTTCAGAGCATTTATTTGCAAAAAAAGACAACTGGTCGAAACAACAAAAAAGATGCACTGTTGTCAGACCTTGAATAATGCAAAGAAAATAAGTTCAAATCAATATTTGGTAGTAATAATAATAATAATTGTATAATAATTATAATTGGCTTTTCTGAAAATCAAGCAGCTCGGCTTTGTTTGATGGCTTGTGACCATCCATCTTACACTTGATTACATTTTACACCAGTGGTGCTCAAACTTTTCAAACCAAGAACCACCTTTGATCAAGCTAACCCATATAAATACCACCTGCAAGCCACCATCTCAGAGAAACTACAGAAAACATCAATAACAATCATGTACAGTATGTGACCATGTATTGAGTATGTTAAATAAATTATTAACCCTATGAATGAGCAGTATGAACAATCAAGAAGCATATTTTCGCCCCACATAGCTGCTGAAAATACATGGGCTAAGCTTTACTGAACAGCTACAATATGTTTGATTAACATTAAAATACAATATATCAAACTATTCGATTGTTTCTACTTAAATGGTGTACGACCACTGGGTGCTCAAATACCACTAATGGTACACATACCACAGTTTGAGAACCACTGTTCTTAAGAAAAAGGTAGAGTGTGTTTTGTCAAGATCTGTATATACAGAAGAAATCTGAATTAAGTCTTGATGACATTTTGTGCAACTGAAGTCCTTTCCATTAGTCACATACATGCAAATGCATGAAAGGCATAGTCCATACAGACCTACTGTATAACACGTAACATAACCAAAAAACCCAGTCCACTAACATCACAAATGTTCTGAAGACCCTAGCAGTGCTTTTGGAGTAATTTTGTTTATAATTGGAAATGGTTATTTTGTTTTTGTTTGAGAAGTAACTGTATTGATTGTCTGGTTGTGATGCAATGATGCCTGATTGCTCCTGTGATAAATCCATGCTGTATCAGCGTCTCATTAAATTGCCTGGTTGTCAGCACAAATCAATTACTGGTTCTAAAGCCCAAGACACCATAGTAGGAATAGATGTGTACAAACACACACAGAGATACAGAGAAACATACACAAACTTCATCCTACTTATAGAAATGGGACATGAATGAAGAAATCCACCTATAATATTGCATGTGTCCTTTGAAGTTAGCGAATTAAGGTTCACATTTCTATAATTCCCTAACTACAGTTACATAGTTTAAAGTTTATACAGATCAGAGTGGTTCATTAATTTATAGGTCATTTCAGATCACAGCATGTTATCTAGGCTGTTGAAGTAAGGATATTAGTTAACCTTGAGTTAAATGGCACAGCCTAACATTAATGACTAGACCCTCTGCGGTAATTCTTTTGCTGTGGGTTTATGTGAGTCTTTTTGCATATGTCTTTGTGTGTGTATGCGCATGTGTGTGTGTGTGTGTGTATATTAATAAGAGGATCCTCTATGGTAATTCCAGTGGGTTTAATTGAATTCCTAGTGCTGTTAGTGTAACTAGGTCAGAGAGAACCAAGACTGAAGATATCCTGTTACAGTTTTTCTCAGTCGCTTTGGTACATTTCTCGAATCATCCTTAACATTTGCAAATCAGTAAGTGCATTTCTTGAAACAGATCGTACAAACAGCACAACACAGTGGAAATTGCTCAAAACCTTCATCGTTCCCTCAAAAGCAAATATTTGTCAGTACCATCAGAATGACAAGTCCCTGTGTCATTGAGTACGAACACGATAGTCAAAATGTTTAGCCATGTTGTCAATATAATAACAAAGTACTCTTAGAAAATGCACAAGGCTGCATTTTGTATCAATTTCAACAGTACAAAGTTAGCCATTAAAATAGGTTGGAAAGGATTCACATGCTTTTACTGTTTGTATTGTAATTTACTGTTCTGGCATAACATGTCCTTGTTATACAGAAAAGACAACAAGACGAAAAAAGAACAAGTAAAATTTGAAATATAAACATAGGAAACACTTGCAGCGTTATTTGGGGAATTACGGTACAGTCATTTTTTTACCTCCTGACAGTCCTCTCTGTTGGGCCACAGATTCTCGTCCACATCACATCGGATAGCTTCCCTTGCAATGCAGCGCAAAAATAATATTTTTGAGTGTCTTATCCAGCCTCGGCAAGAGTGTGCTGTAATGTCCTCACATGTTGCATCCATGGCAGCCAGCTGGGTCATCTGAGTATGTGGCT
Source organism: Umbra pygmaea (assembly GCA_016801145.1). Lineage (NCBI taxonomy): Eukaryota > Metazoa > Chordata > Actinopteri > Esociformes > Umbridae > Umbra > Umbra pygmaea. The sequence continues at coordinate 9,958 of JACXGM010030779.1, forward strand.
GGTGATCGTAAACCTTCCACCCCCATGCTGAGTAGAACTCTTCGATTGGGTTAAGGAATGGAGAATAGGGTGGGAGGAATTCCATCAGCATCCTGTAGTTGTCTGCAAACCATTGGCTGATGGTGTTCGAGCGATGGAAACTCACATTATCCCAAAGTACCAAATACTTTTGTAACTCATCATGAACCTGAGCTCTCATCAGCAGGTATGAGATACATGTATGGGGTGAAAAAATACAACGTGAGGAGATGCTGTTTGTTGTATGGCCCTATAAGGGGCGTAGGCGTTACCACACCATTCTCTGACGAAGTAGCACTATATACAATGAGGAAGAATCCAGTGTAAATAGTATGTAGTACTGTCCTGTGCACATTCTTGGATTACAAACCTGTTCTGTCTGAGAAATGTTTTAATGATTGAGGACACGGTTGTTTTCCCGTCATTTGGCTGTACCCTTCGACCATCCTGAGCCACTGTAAGGCCATGATTGAGAACATTGTCCACAATAGTGGCCCTTATTTAATCTGAAACACACCTGTCTCCTCTGCCTCTTCTACCTCTTCCACCACGCATCCTTAGTCCTCTTCTTCCTGCCTGTTGACCCTGTTTCCTCGTTGTTCCTCCATTGTCAGACATTGTACCACTGTGTTGTGCTCTGTTCAGATATGCTAGCCAAAGAACGTTCATTATAGTAGATGTATTAGTTTACCGAGAGGCTGATCTGGTTAATCATTCGTTGATCTAATGTTTCACACATTCCCCTTCATTAGTGGAAGTCAAGATTCCCCTGAGAGCCATTCATCAATTCTGGACAAGTTCACAACAACAATCTGTAACAACAATTGGAATATACTGCATGGCAAACCTGCTTGACAGAGTTTGACGATGAGTTTGCATTTAAACACATTTAATGAACTTATGCCTAGATGTTTTGTGGGGTGACTATTCAACAGACATCAACTGTATTATATTTTGATCAACATGACATCAGCAATTGATAATGTACAAAACAGCAGGTAATTTGCATGGGTGTACAAAGCATTTGCAATTGGTTCAAAATGATGATAAATTGCTTTTATCTTGTGCACAAGTGACTGGATCATGTGAAGTTCGAACAAATAGTTTTGAGAGTTTCAGTTGTGATCTGAGAAATGTACCAAAGCGAATAAGAAAAACTGTAATTCATCGCCTTGTCCTCTCCAGTACCACAGGACTGTCTCCGTAGCATCTCCTTAGCCTTAAACCTATCCAGGAAGACATGTCTATACCTAACCATCACAACTTAATGTTTGTTTATACGTGTTGGGAAACACAATGGGATCAATAGGGTGTTGTCGAGCATGGTCAGATTTAGAAGTTTTTTTCTACTCGGTCTCAGTTACTTAGCTCTAGAGCTCTCTTCATGTTGTTGCCATGGTAATGCTGAGATGCTGTTCAGAGCGCAGAGGTGATGCAGCACGCTGTTGGTCCACTCTACAGCCAAGCAGAACCACACACCTGACATTATACCTGTGACGTCCAATGTAATAACACATTGCTGCAGCATGTAAACATTTCAGGAAAATAAAGGCAATATATGTGTAATACCTCGGCTCATGTTCTGACTAAAGGCTTCCGTGTGGTATGACAATTATGCAATACGGCGACATGTGCTTGAGGGAAGCATGTGAGCGCCCCCGATGATCCCTCACCTGCTCAGGGTTTGCAGACAAGTCAGGGTCATTGGGAACTGGACATGATTAATTGGGAGGGGAGAGAAATTTGTAAAAAGCAACAAAAAACGAAATAAAAATATAACAGGCTATACAATGGGAAAACCAATACACTAGCTGTCTGTATAAAGATTATTGAATGTTTCCGAACTCTTATCAGAATGATTACTCAAGGCAAACTAGAGTGTCTCAATCCTCATTGGCAGAGAACCGAGGGAGAGCCGGTCGCTAGGCATTTAGGAGCTACTGTTGTCTGGGGGAGAAATCAAGCCCTGGAGAAGACACCTCATGACCCTCCATCACACACACACACAAACACACACACACACACACACACACACACGCATAAACAACATGACCCCAGCTAAGGGTTAGAGCGAGGGGTAAACGAACAAGAGAACAAGAGAGGAGGGGCCACCAATGTGAGAGAGAGACAGAAAGATGAGAGAAAGGTGGGAGGTAGAGAGAGAGAGAAAGAGAGAGACTGGTTGGGGAACTGTGCTGTGAGAGAAAGACCAGTGATCATTTGTCACTGTGAAGGGAACAAATGTAGCTGGAGGCAGAGAGAGAGAGAGAGAGAGAGAGAGAGAGAGAGAGAGAGAGAGAGAGAGAGAGAGAGAGAGAGAGAGAGAGAGAGAGAGAGAGAAAAATATCTATACATTGTAGAGAGAGGGAACTTACACTGTCGCTGCACACTGAAGCTACTGTGGAGAGCGACAACCAGTTTGTCCTTTCTTTCTATGTACCCCTAAGTGTGTGTGTGTGTCGGGGGGGTTGCGTGCACCCAAACGAGAGAGGACTCACACATATTCTCCTTTCAGTCTCTGCTGGTCTCTGGGCGGATTGAGAGCATTGCAGTGGAGATAATGGGAATAATGAGGATGACACAGCATTCCTAACAACATTCCTAACAGGATCTATTTATTGACATCTGGAATATAACACCCTGACTGACTGGATCATTGTCAGGGTCTAACATGGAAGGACTCCTATCTCCAATGAGAACCAGGGTAGGTGTGTGTGTGTTTTTGTGCTTGTGTGTGGTTGTACATGTCAGATGTCCAGACATACAGTATGTCGCTATGGTGATGATGAACTTGGAACATGAGTTTACAGCGTTCAGGTTTCCAAGGCGATTTCGATTCTATTGCTGCTGTCACTGTGTATATTAGAAGTCAGAGGGAAAGTTAATGATTGTCAGCGTTGCTAGGGGCCATGGGCAGAATCTAGGAGAGAAAATCATACGGCTGTGAGAAATCAGTGTCAGATGTGTGAGCGTGAGTGTGTGTGTGCGGGTGCGTGCGAGCGTGCACGCTCAGCATAACAAGGGGAACCTTTGAGACCATGACTCAGTGCTCATTCACAGCAGTGCCTATCTCTCTACTGTTCCATTTGTTCCATACAGAACTATACAGATGTGTGTGTGTGTGTGTGTGTGTGTGTGTGTGTGTGTGTGTGTGTGTGTGTGTGTGTGTGTGTGTGTGTGTGTGTGTGTGTGTGTGTGTG
>JACXGM010030781.1:0-13175 GCA_016801145.1 Umbra pygmaea
ACCAATCAACGTGGACCTGGGAAAAGGGAAAATGGAAAGACCCTGCTCTGGAGTAGGAGCTAAAAAGGTTATAGGAACGGCAGTGCGAGGAACTAAATAATCCCGCAATTTCTTCTATCGGAACACGAGAAAAAAATGGTTATAGGAACGTTATGTTCTAGGAACTGCAAAAATCCCTGCGGTCGGAAAGCGGCTATTAGAGCAGTAACTATGGTACTAGTTAGAACTAAAGTAATCACTTGCTACTAACAGTACAGCTACAGCAGTAATTAGTAACTAACAATACAGCTACAGCAGTAAGTAGTTGCTAACAGTAAAGCTACAGCAGTAATTAGTAACTAACAATACAGCTACAGCAGTAAGAAGTTGCTAACAGTAAAGCTACAGCAGTAAGAAGTTGCTAACAGTAAAGCTACAGCAGTAAGAAGTTGCTAACAGTAAAGCTACAGCAGTAATTAGTAACTAACAATACAGCTACAGCAGTAAGTAGTTGCTAACAGTAAAGCTACAGCAGTAAGTAGTTGCTAACAGTAAAGCTACAGCAGTAAGTAGTTGCTAACAGTAAAGCTACAGCAGTAAGTAGTTGCTAACAATACAGCTACAGCAGTAATTAGTAACTAACAATACAGCTACAGCAGTAATTAGTAACTAACAATACAGCTACAGCAGTAAGTAGTTGCTAACAATACAGCTACAGCAGTAATTAGTAACTAACAATACAGCTACAGCAGTAAGTAGTTGCTAACAATACAGCTACAGCAGTAATTAGTAACTAACAATACAGCTACAGCAGTAAGTAGTTGCTAACAGTAGAACTACAGCAGTAAGTAGTTACTAACAGTACAGCCACAGCAGTAGTTACTATTTCCCTGCTCCAAAATACTTAAAGATTTTTTTAAAGCTTGAATATAGTGTTTTGACCATTTTACAGATTTATTTTTGCCATCTGAATACCTCACAGCTTAGACCTGGTACTCGGAACAGCAAAGAAATATTGGGTACATGTATTTTTACATGTAGGTACATGTAAGTTTACATGTATGGGTAAACTTCCTTTAAGAACTGTGGTTATCACTAAGCAAAGAACAAAATCTCCTTCCTTGCCCAGGAAACTGTGTTTATAATTTTTCATTCAGTTTTAACTAATGTCAAGTATTTGTAGCTGTGAAATTTAGTAGAGACTATCATTAAAACCCCAGTTTAAGACCCCCATTCGCCAAATACGGATTCCTACGTTTTCTATGGTAGGAGGGGCTAGCCCCATGCCATGCTCGCTTGCCTTACAATGTCTCTGACAAGTTTCATGTAAACTTTTTTTAAGAGATATGATGCTAGAACCTTATTTGGCCCATTTTACCTGATAGCCCATTTTAGCTGACTTCACCCTATATATTGCTGTGTTTCGTACTAAAATGTAAAGTATGTGGTTTATATGTTCTGCTTTGTGGTAGGATGTATTTTGTTGGATGTGCCCAACTAATTTTTGAAGCAAAATCGCCACTGAAAAGATGAAAAGTGGCACATAAAAACATTGGCTTTAATGACATTATTGGAGTTATGAATTCTGAATATATTTGACACTGGTGAGGTTTGAAGGTGAGGGCAGAGTTTACTATCAACATGTCAAATTCAGTTTCACATCAGTCTTTGCAAATGAAAAACTACAACACTTTTTCCTGGATTGAGTGTTGTTCACGATAATAAATGAATATCTTGAGGCAAGCAATTCCCGGCCCTATGAAATGATAATAACAGAAGAAATGGATGACAAATTGTCTTCATGCATGAATGAATGATGACCTCAGGTAAGACTAATTTTATTAACATGCAATGTAGGTTTACAGAAAAAACTACATGAGTCCAAAACACACCATATGTCCTACTACCTATATATGTATATGGTTCCTGTTTAAAAGTAGTGCAGTATAAAGACTCATTTTTCTCATATAATTTGATATTGATAAATATCACGATATAGACTGGGAAGAGGAACTTCCAGTCATTTAGTGCTTCAGTGTGTACTTGCCAAAAGGGTGGACACATTTTGCATTTATTTTAGTGCAATACAGTTGGTTTATGCAATGCAGTGTTTTCAGGTAAAGAAAATTAAAAAATAAGACAAGGACACCAGAACGAGAAAAGGGCTTTTCCCTCATTAACCCCAATTCTGGGTTGAAACTTGTGTTTGAAAAAATGTAGTTTTGATATGGTTTGTTGTCTTGTCTCAACATGCAGATTTAACTCCATATTTGCCCTACTCAGTTATTTTAGATTTTCTAATCATCATTTGGAACCATATACAACATTTTACAAAAATCACGTTAAGAGCTTTCTAGCAGATAAACTTACTGGATTGGTTCCTATGCAAATCCTATAAAATAAGTCTAAACCAGATTCCTATAAGATAGCTCTTTAAAACCATTTTAATCCCATATGACTCTATTAGATCCTATTAGGATAATACATCCTACACAAGGACTGTTTTACTAGGGGTGTATGTCTTAGTTTCAGTTAAAAATAGAATGATTAAAAGTGCTTCAGTCACCTTGATATTAGCTATGTTGGTAAATTCATTCATGTTCGGGGTGCAAACAGCAGCAAGTCATATTATACTGTAAACCTGACTTGCGCTGCACCACTCGCCAACATGTTTTGCAAGTATGTTTGTATCAATGTTTTTTCTGACTTCAAAAAGCCAGACCACTGCCATTTTACTGAAATGTTATTTCCTTTTTTAGTCACAATTTCCTAATTTTCCTCTCTTTCCAATTGATTTCACTATCAGTCCGACTCATCTTTCCACCATCAATTCAACACGGGCTGTCAGTGATGTGACTGAGCAGTGTGGTGCACGTACCTGAACATGATGCAGTGTCGTTGGCTGCTGTTGTTCGATTGGCTGTTTTCGTTAAGCGGAAGTTATCGATGTGTTAGTTTATGGAACGTTTAACTTAAAAAACATATGACTTTATTTGAAATATTACATATGTATATCATCAAAATCAATTTTTTTAGCATGATAAATATTGATATTGATTTATCCCCCATCCCTACTAGTTACTAACAGTAAAACTGCAGAATAGCAACTTGTCACAAACAGCACTAGAGTAGTGCCAAACAGTGTGCTCACTTAGCTTGTCCAATCACAGTTGAGGTACAGCCCTATGAAATTCTACAACTCTAGATGAATCCTTGCTTTTTAGGCTAATAATTGGCTTCATGAAAAGCTGTCTCTGTGGCCTAGATACAGTACTTTATCTATGGTATTGAGGAGACAGAAGGAAAGAAAATTAAATGAAACAGACAAGTAGAAGAACAGACCGTGGAGGCAAGAGAGGAGACAGTCAGCAGGAGGGGGCATGCCAGGTGTGTCTTCAGTTCTATACTAAATATATAAATGATCCAACTTAAAAAATTAAGAGCATTGAATCACACATATATTTGTTATGCTTACCCAACGTGAAATAAATACATTTGTTCAACCCGTGATTTTTAGGTTGTCCCAGTAAATGCCATTCAATCTGGTTTAACATGTATTTTTTAAGTTCATCATCACAGCCAATCGTCACATTTTAAGTTGAGCCAATGCAAATCATCAAATTAGTTACATTTGCATATCTCCCAGTGTGCCTTCCTAAGGAAATGTGGCAGATACCAACTTTTGAGTGTTTACAGCTTTTATATATACCACCAAGGTGGTGAAAGCATTCTTTAGAAATGTTGGCCCATATTGATAGGATAGCATCTTGCAGTTGATGGAGATTTGTGGGATGCACATCCAGGGCATGAAGCTCCCGTTCCACCATGACTGTGGGGGCCATTTTAGTACAGTGAACTCATTGTCATGTTCAAGAAACCAATTTGAAATGATTCAAGCTTTGTGACATGGTGCATTATCCTGCTGGAAGTAGCCATCAGAGGAGGGGTACATGGTGGCCATAAAGGGATGGACATGGTCAGAAACAATGCTCAGGTAGGCTGTGGCATTTAAACGATGCCCAATTGGCACTAAGGGGCCTAAAGTGTGCCAAGAAAACATCCCCCACACCATTACACCACCAGCCTGCACAGTGGTAACAAGGCATGATGGATCCATGTTCACATTCTGTTTACGCCAAATTCTGACTCTACCATCATAATGTCTCAACAGAAATCGAGACTCATCAGACCAGGCAATATTTTTCCAGTCTTCAACTGTCCAATTTTGGTGAGCTCTTGCAAATTGGGGTCTTTTGCTGTTGTAGCCCATCCGCCTCAAAGTTGTGCGTGCTGTGGCTTCACAAATGCTTTGCTGGATACCTCGGTTGTAACAAGTGGTAATTTCAGTCAAAGTTGCTCTTCTATCAGCTTGAAGCAGTCGGCCCATTCTCCTCTGACCTCTAGCATCAACAAGGCATTTTCGCCCACAGGACTGCCGCATACTGGATATTTTTCCCTTTTCACACCATTCTTTGTAAACCCTAGAAATGGTTGTGCGTGAAAATCCCAGTAACTGAGCAGATTGTGAAATACTCAGACCTGCCCGTCTGGCACCAACAACCATGCCACGCTCAAAATAGCTTAAATCACCTTTTTTTCCCCATTCTGACATTCAGTTTTGAGTTCAGGAGATTGTCTTTACCAGGACCACACCCCTAAATGCATTGATCCACTGCAATGTGATTGGTTGAGTAGATAATTGCATTAATGAGAGATTAAACGGGTGTTCCTAATAATCCTTTAGGTGAGTGTATGGGAACACTCTTCTCCGTAATGTTTGCAATAAATTAAACCACTTACAGTTTGTATTCAGTTTGAAAAGTAAATATTATAATTATCATTTAATAATCAAACAAAGTGATCAATAGATGAATGCATAAAGCAGAACATACATTAAAACAATTCTTAAAAAGAAAACGTGCAGTAAAGCATGCTGGGAAATGTCAACACTTGAGCGAATATGGCGTAACCTAAAAAATAATGTTATACAATAAACTTGTATTATTTTAACTGAATGGAATGAGAATAAATGCATTGGATGAACAACCACTTGTAATATTTCTTTTAGTGTACATGCCGAATCGTCTTCCCAAAGTCACATGCTTCGTTACCTCAGAGTGAACCCTCCTCAACTCCTTTACATACCGCACCACAGAGCCACACATGCTCGTGAACAAACCCACATACACACAAGGTCTGCACTGCAGAAGATGAAGAGGCTGGCTGGCTGGCTGGAGACGGAAGCATCTGACCACGACATACTGTATAAAGACCCAGGCAAAGTCTATCCATAATGAACTCACAGAGGGCCAACCGAAGTTTATCCATAGCATAGACAGTATATAGAATGGACCAAGCGACGCCGTTGACTTCGAGGGAGACCAAGTGAAGTAAATTAGAAGCACTTTTCCGGTGGTAGCCAAGCGTACTGTGCAGCCTCAAGCTGAGCTTGACGATGTAGATGTGACGTGAGCAACCTGTCTCAAAGTTGTAATTCTTCTGGTAGCTGTGCCAAGAGAACTTGGAATCATTACGAATCTTACTTTATATGAATTCACTTGCCACATACATAAGTATTTTCAACCTATCAAAACGTTGCGGGAATATTTTGTTGATGCATTTCATGGACTCTACGTGCTTCTCCCTTCACTGTATGCCTCCACGATCCCCCAATTGCCTGTGAGCTTCTCCTGGACTATTCAGTAATTTCTCAACTGTGCGACAGAAAGTCACGTGGTTATGACACAACTGTTAGCATATTTTTACAAAAAAAATTTTTTTACAGGGCCATAACGAAAGAGAAAAGGTAACAGAGCCTTTTATACATTGTTGTGTTTCTTTAGAAATAAACATTGGACAAATAGAGTCTTTAAACACTTCAGATATAAATTTATTTGCTGTCAAAGTGACCCTAAAATGAATGGGAGTCTATGGAATGCTGACGCAAGGTGGTCTCTTGGTAGCCTCAGAATCTCCCCATAGGAGCTTCAATTTCTGGGTGCTGGCTTTCCCCCTTGATTTATAGTGAACTCAGAGGGCCAACCAAAGTCTATGCATAGTCAACTCACAGAGAGGGCCAACCAAAGTCTATCCAGAGTGAACTCACAGAGAGGGGCACTCATACTTTTTACAGAGTGATCCACAATTATTATTATTATAGCTATACCTAGCTTTACTTGCAACATTTTTCCTTGCCAAGCTGTCTTGGTTCTCAGTAATCAACCTCCTGAAGATAGTAAGTACCTATGTGTGTGTGTGTGTGTGTGTGTGTGTGTATGTATGTGTGTGTGTGCGTGTTGTACAGGGACATCCCCTGGAGCAGGTTAGGGTACAATGCCTTGCTCAAGGACACAATGACATTTGGCTCATTCGGGAACAATACAATCCCTATTCTATGTTATTTCATTATGTCTATACTTCACTGCATTCCCCAAAAGCAGACTTAGTGTTAAGCCAGTTAGTCATCCACACATGTTTCAGAGTATGACAGAGGTGCTATTCTTTAGGCCACGTTCACATGAGCCAGTGTGAAGACAGTTTGTTCGATCAAGGAGAAATGTTTGACGTGTAGAACTGTCACCCTCAGGTCTGCAAATGTAAGGTCCTGGGCACTGAATGACTCCAACACCTCCATAGATTGCTTATGAATTTGGGATGCAGACCGTGTGAGTCGCCTCCTATACTTGGTCCTGTACTAACAGCTTCCTTAGCTTAATGCTTGTATCGGCTAAACCACAGCATTAATTTATATTTCCACTGTAGCCCCCCACATACAAGAGTGAATAGATCTCAACGCCGTCACCAACACATTGATCTTTTGGCAACACTGCACATGGTGCAGAACATGTCAAGCTCAGTCAGGCACAGTGAAAATAAAGTAAATTATGAACTTCTAGTGTGTGGCTGTGTGTGTATGTTGGGGGGGCTTTCTGCATTTGAGTAAGCCAATCATATCCAAACCCGACCGGAGGACCATGAAACGTTCCATCAATATAACAAACCACATAATCGATGTTTCAGACTGTGAGGAAATTAATTAAGGCTACAGTCTGATATTTGCTAGGGCACCTGATGAAGAACCGCCCCCCATGTACATATGGAGCTTTAGATACCTGCTGTTTGTTATGACGTTTATTCAGGATTCAATGCCAAGCACCTTCAATAGTAGATTATTTCATCACTGGGTGATGATTAAGGTTCTGCTGAGAGATCTATTATTTCTTTTCAATGACTTGCAGTTTAATTAACTACAGACGGTTGGTTTCACTGGTGTACTTTGCACTTAATCCCTACACTGTTGGAATACATAGATTACCTTCAATGTTTGGCTGTCTGTCAATAGGTTCAACGTGGTACTGAATTTACAAAGTATGCAGGTGAAAAATATTAGTCTGCTGCTGCGTGTATGTGTGTGTGTGTGTGTGTGTGTGTGTGTGTGTGTGTGTGTGTGTGTGTGTGTGTGTGTGTGTGTGTGTGTGTGTGTGTGTGTGTGTGTGCGCGCGCGCGCGCATAAAATACATTAACAACGGTGGCATCTCATATAAGACGAGAATAAATCATATGTCATTGACATAGTGATAAAAGACAGCCAAGCCCGGCTGTTAAATTATGATGGTAATGACTAACTGCGATGCATAATATCTCCACCCCGTGGCTATAGTGTAATAATTGTAGATTCATGCAAACCTACAGATGCTTATATATTCCGTAACTCACCAGTCATATAGCCCATACGTGCTGCGGATGACAGGTTTACGCTAGGTTCACATGTGCAATTAGAATGCGTGCGAACTGTACCAGAGCGACATGTGAGAGAGACGGATAGACAGAGAGAGAGAGAGAGCTTGTTCTCAGATTTTCTAATAAATCTGCTGGTCATCCGCATTTATCAACTACGCTCCATAAGTGCACACATACGGGGTAATAGGCTACCGCCTGGGTTACTACTGGGACCGAGGATAGCAGAAAGAGGGTGCCACTCAGTTTTATGAAACATGATCATTCTCCACCATTCATTTACTAGAAGACTAACATTGAGACCGGAAAATGTGGAGAGTGTTCGGCCAGGCTACAGTCTAATACAGGTTGTTATTTTTTGCCTTTATCACAGGGAATCAGGCATATCGATGTGTCGGAATAACAGGCGAAACACAGCCTACAGCAGGGAACATTGTCTAGTATAATTCTAATAACACAGATTTTAGATTTTGCCGGGTTGTGTTTGTTCATGTAACCTACAGAAGCGGGGCGAACAAGTGCAGATCTAATGCAAGAAACTCAAAAACACAAATTCGAAACCACAGGCTTTTAGAAAGTACGAACTAAAGTTGACACTCGCTTGGTACATGTTGGTGAATGAATCGAGCAATGCTTCCGAGGGCGCCGCTACTACTGTAGCCTGTTTGGACTCGCAAGATTGTAACAGCCTAGCTAATTTATGGAAAACAACTGAGTAAAAACAACAAAGAGTCGTTTTACGCCGGAACTTTCACTTATTCACTGTGCACTGGCTGATAGCCAACCCACCATACAGCTGAAGGCTCAGAAATACGGTGAGAATATGTAAAGCTGAAAAGGGGGATAGGGCTAGCCACGGAGCCAAAAAAGACAGGGCAGGTTCCTACCTCCTTCTTGGTCAGCCTGGAGACAGGCGGGGATATTCTTCTTCCAACCCGGCATCTCTTTCGCTCTATGGGCATTCAGAAGGTCTCAAAGATCAATCTCAGGCGCATTTCAATCTCAGCAGGTTTGCTTCGCGAACATATCCCCACACACAGTCTCCGAGTCTCGTTTTTTTCCGTAACCGGTGTAATTCAACGCCGTGTCTCCCACCAGCTCAGAGCCTCGTTGTGGCGTGCGAGGGGCTGGCGGAGTTATAGAGCTACATAAAGAGAGAGAGAGAGAAGCCAACGTGAAAGCAAGGTGCGGTATTCAACCTCGATTGATTAATCATAGTCGATAGTACGAGATGGCAGGAAATGCAACGATTTCGGAATCCCTAGTTTCCCTACATGATTCTATTTTCTAAAGCGCACATATATGGGGTTTTACAAATGGTCTGGTGTGGACCACGCGGTAAATGCAGGACAGACCTGCCCGGGCCACATTTAGTCGCTAAACGTTGTGAAAGTTGCAGGTAGTAATATTATAAATAGGCCAGAACTGAATGTCTTTATTGTACTGTATGTCGAAAATGAATGTTTGTTACTTATTTCATAGCCTATTGACTTATATGAAAGTACCAAACGCCTGCTGTTTCCTTGGTTTTAAGTTACATCAAAGGCGGTATGCTGTGCGTGACACGTGCGGCCACATAATCCATACAGTTCAAATAACACACGGATTGATCAAAATCAATATTAGTTCTTTCAATATGTAATAGCTTGGTGTGCTATCTAGCGGATAAAGACTGGCTTATGGTAATCTTAGTCTCTTTGTTTACTTCCTTGCTTCGGCTCACCAAGTCTATTCCCCCCTGCAGACCAAGAATGACGTCATTTTATCACTACCACACTAAGGCATTCAGCTAGGATGTTTTATAAATAAATTATAGCCTAATCCTGGGCAGTATTTCTCAAACATCTCAAGTATAGCCAGTTCCATCTTTCTTGATTCAGTGCTGCTAGTGTGCCCTGATTCAACTAATCAGGGGCTTTGAGTTTAGTTCTTTAATTTAATCTAGCTGCTATAGTTCAGGAATGGAATTAAAAACAACCGTCTGCAAGCACTTCACTGATTGTTTCTGAAACACGGGCCTTGTCAAACGTGTCAGTAATTAGCTGGCCTGGTTATACATACAGTATATATTTTTTACTGGCTTCATGTTAGTAATAGGTTTAAAAGTATTACTGGCATAGCGTATTAAAGAACAACCTAGTCAGTTGTGGTGACATATTTGGAACAGAGTCTAGGCCCAGCTAGCAGTGAATTATTTTCTGTGGATAATTCAATTGCATTCCTTTAGAGGTTTGAGACACAGCAGGTGTCCTCCACAGCAGTTCCCCTACCACCTCTGTGTTATTAACAGTTAGGCCATAAGGCTAGTTATCACCCAGCCGCACAATATCAATGTTCTCGGGACTCATGTTCATAATCAACCATGTCCAATCAGTGAATGTCTGCTGTTTGATTAGATTACATAAGAATGTTCTACACACGCAGAATAATGTCATTTGTAAATTGCAAGGCAGATTCCCAATGGGATTGATGTCTTTATAATTGGAAATCAACCTGTCCTTGTAAAGAAAGGCTTAGGCACGTTTCTCTAAGTGTCTTTGGTCCAGATGCCGCAGAACCTTGGCAAGCGTAATACCCAGGCTTCAGCTCAGACAAAACAAGTCTAAAACAGCTGTGTGGCAAGAAGATCTTCACTTTTGGTCAATAGCAGCATACATTATACATAAAAAAACTTCTCAGATGTGACACATTAAAATATGTTTTGCTTCAGTTAAATATATCCATTTAAATGGATGTAACATAAAATGTATTATTAGTGTCACATATGAGATATATTTAAATTAGATCAATGCAAAAAAAAATAGTTTAATTAGGGCACTTCCCTTTGCTCACCCTTTCTGCATCTGGCTGCTACAGCAAGACAGTGACTAACGGACGGCAAGAGGACTTCCGATATTTCCTAGCATGCTCTTCTGTATGTCGATACTTCAGAATTGTTATATCATCCCTGTTTTTGCATGTTTATTGACCAATTAATCTGTCAAAGTTAAACAATTAACAACACGTACATTTATGTGTTTTTGCACCCACTACTGTCATGACTGTTGAGATGAAATCAATTCCGTCTTGCTGTTACACCTAAAACCGGATGCCAAAAGGAATCCTTTTGCTGGCCTGTTCTTTGCATGTAGGGTTAAACCATGTTAGTAAAGTGGCTGAAAGGGTCTGGCAGACATTACTGGCTGGCAAGTGAAATATGGAAATCAAAACTATCACAGAAGGAAAATGTACGGGAGTGAATATGTTACATTTGTGATGTTGTCCAAGGTATTAATGAGGGACGAAGGTTTGAAAATGCTGTAGCTCAATAACCATGTCTTTGTCACTAACAAACACAGTCATGGGTGGTAACACTAGAATTCACTGGAAATAGAAATGCATGCTGGGAAATTATGTTGTTGGTGTGGCTTACTATGTAACACAGCATAAAAACATGGATAAAATATGTTGGGATAACATGGGAGGATTACGTTTCAGCAGTAGATTTATTTTAGGTAGGATCTATTTGGTTGAAATACGGAACACTAATGTGATTATGTTACATTTGATGAGACAATTCACTTTTTTTTGGTGTAACATATTCATAGTGAATGGAAATCTTGCCCTTAATTTAATTACGTTCACCTGAAGAGGTTTGTTTTGTGCAATACAGTGAATACAACAGCATCATCACCATCTTCATCATCCAGTAGGAATATGGCCTATTTTCCTTATATTCCCATCAAACCCCATCATCTTCTCAGCTCCTAACACACACATACACAAACACACGCACCCTACCCACTTAACGCTTCCATGAGCAGACAGGCGGAGAGGAGCTAGGAGGATAGGCTATGTCAGGCTGTAGGGAGGATGGAGAGCTAGGACATATATTCATCTCTCTATCCCTCCAACCACTGCTCTCTGTCCCCAGGGCATCTCCACACTGGGGTGGGAAAGTGTAGGGGAATACAGGTTCTAAAATAGAATGTTAACACAACAGGGATTATAATATTCCATGACTCTTCGTTCATCAAGGGATTGGTTTCTGTTTTTGTTATGATGGAGGAAATGGTAGCAGCACAAGAATATTGCCATCATTTGTAAAGAATCATCTAAAATTATTAATTACAGTGAATAATATGAGGTGGTTACTTACTGTTGCATAACTGCTTTACATTAGGTATCTGAAAAACATCTACAGCCAGTATTAATTTCCAGACAATCTTATGTATACCAGTTATCTTGAGGAATCCAGCTAATATCCCATGAATTTCTATTTCTCTATATTTGAACATTTCTACATGGAATCTTACGTTTTCTTAACCTTGTATTGTTACAAGTAGGGGGAGTCGAAGACGGTCTTTTGTGCCCCGTTTGTTGACATAGATGTGAGGTAAAGCTACCATCCCTATTACCTGCATGCCCTTTGACCCCCCCTACCTCCCACTTGTGTTCTCCCTCCTTCCCCTACCAGAGTCCTTAGGGAGTGAGAAATGGTAGAATTGATGAGAATTAAAGAGCCCTACGTGTTATACACTTGTCGAAGCAAAAGCAAAGTTCTAGTGTAGTTTTTCATCATGAAATGTACGTGTCACGCAGACAGGAGTTACGCAGACTTGGGTTGCCTCAAAGAAAGGAGCGCAAAGCAAACGCAATGCAAACGCAACGCAATCCTTACCAGTCATATGTAGTGCTGAGGAGTTTGTGTTACGAGTCACGGAAGCCTCGTTCTGACATCCAACTGGAAAATATATTTACCCTTACATACATATCTACACTGGTCAACTTTGGAAATCCCTTAGCCGGCTTCATAATATTTTTTGTATGATGGTGGATTAGTGCTAAGCAGTTTGTTTTCAAATCACAGAAGCCTCATTCTGACATCCGACCTGTGAATCTTCTGACTGGAATGCTACGAGAATCCAGATGCTACTCGCCAGTCGCCATTCCCGAAGGGAGATGGTAGTTGCTTTCACATCTGAGCGCCGACCGAGGGCGTGTATGCGCAGCCGCCGATACAGAAGTGCCCCCTGACACCTTCGTTGATCCTAACTTGACGAAACCCACCAAAACACCTCTGACCTCAACGTCTGCCTCCGGCTGCTTGCTTGTTCTCGTCACACTAGTCCTGACAGTAATGTTGTGACCATAATGTGATCTTGCTTGTTCTCGTCACACTAGTCCTGACAGTAATGTTGTGACCATAATGTGATCTTGCTTGTTCTCGTCACACTAGTCCTGACAGTAATGTTGTGACCATAATGTGATCTTGCTTGTTTTCATCACACTCGTCCTGACAGTAATGTTGTGACCATAATGTGATCTTGCTTGTTTTCGTCACACTAGTCCTGACAGTAATGTTGTGACCATAGTGTGATCTTGCTTGTTCTCGTCACACTCGTCCTGACAGTAATGTTGTGACCATAATGTGATCTTGCTTGTATTCGTCACACTAGTCCTGACAGTAATGTTGTGAC
>JACXGM010030782.1:0-13198 GCA_016801145.1 Umbra pygmaea
TAAATTACGCCGGTCGCTTCGTTTGTCTGTTGCGTATAATACTACATATTATGCTGGAGCCTTCGTCTCCAGCCTAGTTTTTAAACGCCGCGGTTCGAACTCCGTTATTAGGACATTATCAACACAACATTATTTTTATAAAATCGTATTGGATTTCGTTTTCAGCATCGTAATCTGAACAAACAAACAGCAAGCCGCGCAAGGAACCCAGCACTACTTGGGCTGTCTCTTGTGTGTCTCTTCTAAATGTATGTGGGTCTAGTTCTTTGCCCTAGTCCCTAGATCTTGTGGTTTGATGATCTGTGTTCAGACCTTGAGACAGCGAGGCGATGCAATCCTTCATTGCCTGGTAACCGAAAAGGTTTCTATTCCCAGCTCCTCTTTTTCCAGTTTATTTTACTGTAAACTCTTCAACAGTAAAGCATCTTGTAACAACTGACCATCTGTTCAATCTGATGATCTAAGGATGTTGTCATTGTCTAGACAAATTATGTATTCATAATTCCCTTGAGTTAAGGCTTTTCCAATCTGACGATGACTTCCAGGTCATGTGGTCTGAATTAGAGGACTGCATTGGGATCGGGGTCCCGCAGGACCCAACACAAATCTTGCGGGAGCGGTTTTAACTTTGCTGCGGGCGGGAGTGGGCGGTCAAAAAATGTACCGCGGGTCCCGGTATTTAGCTAGGTAACAACAAGGATGGAGTCGTCAAATGAAGAAGAAATAAAAGATGAATGCGTGTTTTTACTTAACAAAAATTAAGCAAGGCAAGTCTGATATTTGGCCAACTTCTCAGTTGTTAGGCTACAGACAAAATTGGTACAGAATGGGACTATAGACTATGGACTATTATGCCTTTGTTGGAATCACAACAGATAGCCTATAGGGATTGAGGATTACCATAAAGACGTCTATACCATTCTCTAGTTATTTGTTATGTGTTGTGTTTACATAAATGGTTCTCAACCTTTTGGAGTCATGACTAGAGGTCAACGATTATGATTTTTCAAGGCCGATACCGATTAATGATTATTGGAAGACCAAAAAAGCCGATACAGATTAATTGATCAATTATTTGTTATAAATAATGACATTACAACAATAGGGTGAATTGCCCTAATGTGGGACATTTTTAGCATTTTTGTTTTTTGTGAAATATTGCAATATAAAGCATACATTGCAGATGACACATTCAGAAAATAAATTATTTTGATCACATGACACCACAGCTATGGCTAACCAATAGTTTCCCTAACATTCATGTATTTATTGGGGACCTACAAACACTAAGCCTCAGTTGTTCCACATTAGGCAGTGTCCCACTTTAGGACAATTCACCCAACTGAAACAACACACTTTTAATATAACTTCTTAATATAATACACAAAATAGTTTTCAAATCTCAAATAAATATATCAAAATATTTAAATTTGTTCAAACAAAATGCCAAACAAATGGCAAAACACATAGTAGGCATAGTACGATTTGTAGTATTTGATACAACTTTGCCTATTAAATCTGTTTTGTAAAACAAACCCTTGGGTTTTGCCAAAAAAAACATTTAGTCTGTGCATTTTGATTGAGTAGAAAGTTACCCAATTCGATTTGGTGCTGCACAACGGGAGTACAGATATCCAAAGTAATTTCCAGAAGCACTTAATAAATTTATCTGGTTTCAAAATCAATACAGAAATATGACATTGAATATAAATATAACAAAAGCAGTAACTGAGAAACATGGGATTTCGTCTTTAACTACAGAATTATTCTCTTGCGTGAGGCCTGATGTCCTCTCATTTCACCACAGTCTGACTCAACATCAAATAGGCTACTTTGAAATCCATGTTTTAAAACACTATCGACGTATATTCCCTGCTAACATGAATGCATTTTAATTAAATGTAAAAAGTAAAAAAAAACCTGTCTTCAGTTTATCGTTTTGAATAGGCATCGTATTTTGACAAGTTTTACGTGCGCAATAACTGTGCATTGTCGAATGGACAAAATAATGAAACCAGATTTTGATCTACTGTTGGCTGATCTGATGATTAATTATGAATCCCCTTATTCATCATATGCAACGCAATATAGCTAGTTAACCCTTGTGCAGCAGTTTTTTAAGGGGTCGTTTTTCCCTGAAAGCCTTGAGGAAAACAAAACGGATAAAAGTTTTGGTTAATAAAAAAATTGGAACAGTTCTGTCGGAACGAAAGCAGTGAACCTCTACCCACTATTCTAGACTAATATTAATCATGTGAAGCTAACAAGTGACTATATGCGACTGATTTTAATTGATCCCCTTTCATGCTAGCTACAAACTTACCATGGCTTCTCTGCAATCACTATTTCCTCCAGACTTGATGCTGCAGCTTGGGACAGGTGGACTGTCCCTCACGACAGATGGGCTGGCTAAACGCAGTTTCCACGTGATTTGCTATCTAATTGTAACACTAGAGGAAGTGGTTTCTCTCCAAAAACGTTATCGGCCATAATCGGCGAGCAAAAATGCCGATTAATAATTATTTTGAAAACTCATAATCGGCCATAATTAATCGGCCAGTCCGATTAATTAGCCGAGCGCTAGTCGTGACCCACCAGACTCATCAGGCGAGGGCAGGCGACCCCCATATGCGACATGAATACAACGTTGCCAGAAAATTAAGCTTACCTGTATTTAAGTATGTATGAAAGAGGGCATTACAGGACACTTAAACTCCTTGCAAGAGTTCCTCTTATTTTGAATTCTATAATGGTAGAAGTTTTCCAAAAAGTATTCCAATAGAACATTCTTTTAAAATAACTACATTTTTCTGTGCGTGATGATCAGATGTTTGTGGCAAAAACAACAAAGGGACACGTGCCACATTTCGCTATGGCTTTTCATTCACTATTCATTACCTTCACCAGCAATAAAGTTTAAGTTTTGTAGAGCAACTTTGACAGACAGGACAAGCAACCAATCAGCTGGATGAGCACAGTTTTCTAAAAGTTTTATTTAACTTATTTCAGGTATCTACAGAATATTGACAGTTAGTTTTTTCATCAAAAATTACATTTCTGAAAAACATAATCAATTTCCACTCAGAATTAATAGTTAGTGTATTCTGAACTTGTAATATAACCCTAACATTTGTGTAAAGTCTTAACTACAAGCTGTGACTGAATGTTTGCGGTACCGGGCATGGCTCAAGTCTGAATTTCCCTTTATCTTCTAACTGTCTGAAATTTAACATTTCTTCTGTTAATCTAAATACTTTAAACCACTTTACCAGGCACAACACTATTACTGCCACTGCTTTAGTTGTAAATGATCTGCTTGACACCTTGGATTCCATGATGTCATGTGTCACCTTGTTTATTGACTTGTCATTTGATTCAGTAGTTCATTCTGTTTTGTCCTCATTAGTTCTGGAAGTGAATGCATGTTTATGCTTTAAAAGCTATTTGAATTACAGAAATTAAGTTATCTGAAGGTGTAATATCTGAATTTCTTCAAGTGCATAAAAGGGGTTCCACAGGGTTTGATTCTTGGACCCCTGCTGTTTTGATGATGTTGTCCTCTGGTAATTACATCAGATATTTGTGCCTTTACTCAGGATGGCAGCAACAAAGCCAATTGGTTAATAAAAGGTCAACTATACCCAAGGGTTTGTTTTAGAAAACAGATTTAATAGACAAAGTTATTTCAAATACAAATAAATAAATATTACTGTAAAATAAAAAAATAAAAAATCGGCCAATCAATCATAATTGTTTTTTTATCTCCCAATAAATCGGTGATTGGCATCGGCCTTGAAAGATCATAATTGATCAACCTCTAGCACAAACTATATCTTTGACATTATTCAATTTACAGTATGACTACCAAGCAATGCAAAAGTCACTCTGGGATCATAAACTAGATTTAAATGAAAGCAAAACTAAATACATGCAGTTTACTACATCCAATAACATTGATTTAAATTGCTTTGTAATTAACATCATTGATGGTTCACATATAGACCGCGTTCCAATTAATAAGTGGAATGAAGCGTCATAAACATTAAATATTTTGTTTTTCAATCAAACTCATGGATGGTATTTTGTAGGGATCGACCAATATAGATTGTTTTGTGATGATGCCGCTAACAATTTTTTTTCATTAGTCTTAGTCGATGACCGACACAGGCTGCTGATTTTCGAGCCGATATTTGGAGCTGATACTGCTTTTGCTCCCTGAATTTACATTATAAAAGTGACACAATGATGTCTAAATTTAAAAAAGGAACTTTTATTGAACTTATAAACAATATTTAACAAATAGTAAAAACAGATGAGGTAGAACAAGGCGCAGTGCATGGTCTAAACGTGAACTGCAGCGTCTTCAGCAACACAGAGCTGCCTGTGTGGACGCCTGTCTGTAAATAATGCCGGGCAAACACAGCAGCGGAGTATCGGCCGATGCCGATACTTGTAAAAATGCAAATATCGGCCCGATATATCGGCCAGGTGATAAAATCAAAACTATCACTGGTATTGTGTCTCCAGGCTCTTTGGATCACTGAAATCAATCTCAGACACCTGTGATAAGTAGTTTGCCAGGTGAGCCCAATTTAAGGAAAACTACTTAAGAATGTGGATAACGTGGATGTTCCACTTTATTAAGCAGGCCACAGGTTTCAAACAATACGGAAAAGAAAAAGGATCTCTCTGCTGTGGAAAAGCGTGAAATAGTGCAATGCCTTGGACAAGGTATAAAAACATTAGATATTTCACAAAAACCTAAGCATGCTCATCATACTGTGAAGAGATTTGTGGCTGATTTAAAGCACAAACGGATTTGTGTAGATAAAGGCACAATGAGGAAAGTTACTGACAGACCAATTCATCAGATTAAACGAGCAACTGCTAAAATGCTATTACAAACAGAAAACAGGGTATTTGAAGCTGCTGGTGCCTCTGGAGTCCCATGAACCTTAAGGTGTAGGATCCTCCAGAGGCTTGCAGTTGTGCATAAACCTACTATTCAGCCACCCCTTAACAATGTTCATAAGCAGAAACGGTTGCAGTGGGTGCAGAAATACATGAAGACTAATATTCAAAAAGTAATGTTTACTTTTAGGTTGTTTTGCCAATAGTTTTTCACATTAGAGAGTTACAAAACTTTTTTTTAACACCTAACCTATGCCACACTCTATGTTGAACTTGAATCAGCATTTAATTTTATTTTAGTAAATTCATTGTATTATAATCTGTTTGGAAATCATGTCTGAGATTACCAATGAAATAACCCAAGCATTGTCTAAATTAGCTCCCTTAAAAAATATACAAGTAGATGCTTCCTCAACAATGGAACAAAACACAAAACAACAATAAATATAATAGGAAACTATATTATGGCTACTATTAAGTTAAATAGTTAAATCGGATGTACATTTGCATGTGTGTGCGTGCACACGTTTGCTACTCTGGTAAACCGCGAGTGCAGCTTAACCAATACTAGGGCCGGCCGATATCGCTAAAACATGATATAAGGTCTTTTAAAAAAATTTAAAAGGTACCGAAGCATTTCATCGTATTATAGCTTTTAATAAGCTTTCTTGGATGGTTTTACACTGTTCTGACAAATAAAACTGACAGCGAATAAAGTAGTAATATTGAATGAACTTTTAAACCTGCGCTACATAACTTTTTTGAAAACCACATAAAATACAAAATTAATGTTTTAGGACTAGTAAACTTTAGGAACTAGCATATTGGATCCAGTGGTTGAAAACATCACCTTAAATAATACAAAATATAGAAAATAGTAAAATAGCAAAATCTACATTTCACAATATCTAACTAGCAATAAATGCATATTATGGACAAAATGTTTTTTTTCCAAAATTGTTTATATTGTCCCTGTATTATTCCTGTGTTTAGTAAAACATTTATATTAAAAAACCTGCTTAAAAATTAGGCCAACAGGACAATGGAATGTTACATATTGCCGCTTTAAAGGCTATCAAACAGGAATTATAATTAATAACTTTGATGTAGTAATAAATTAAATGTGCGATCAACAATGTAGATGAACACAAGTGGTTTGGATTTGTTGTCTAAAGCCTAATTAGAGCGATAGTAAGCCTACCTATGCTACAGTATTCACACACTATAAATATCTTCTGTGCCTGTGGTTTTACTATTGATTAGTATGTGTTCAGACATTTAAAATAGCATGTTTTGTTTCTTAAACTACAGCAGTTCTCTCATTCCAAATAAAAATATTATAATTGAGAGCAGTTATTTGCAGGAAATGACAACAGGTCAAAATAACCAAAAATATGCAGTGTTGTCAGTCCTCGATTAATGCAAATAAGTTAATTAAAATGTTTAAACAATGGGGTTGTTTTAAGGTAATACTGCAGTGGTCTCTTAATATTTTATGTAACATGGCTTTAAATAATACTTGTTCTATGTTTTTATTTGTTGGTTCTGGATATTAAAGCTGCCACAGGAGACGGTGGGAATGAGGAGACAGATGAGAGGCTGCTGTGTGACGGTAGTGGTAGTTAACAGGGTTATGAAATGCAAATTAATTAGTTCAATTGATTTTGAGCTTTGTTTATTGTTAACTGATTACTGTTCTTTTGCAAAGTCAAAAAGCAGATGCAGAAAATGTTTTTTGTGTAACAAAGCACTATATACATTTTTTTGGGGGTGGACTTTTCAAATATCACGAAATACCATTTTTACAGTGTTCGTAAACTGGTAACTTGAAAGAGAATGTCGTTTCGTTATTACAGCTTGAATTCTACAAATAGCAACTTTAAATACTGTAGCCTATGTACTTGTAGATGATTATTTCTTGGCTTAATTTAGTATCGTTTGTTTATTTGTAATTGGGAACTTGTAGTGGGCCGATCTGCGTTTCAGTCTCAGTCCGACCTTGCACCTTTGCTAACAAAATGTAAAAGATGAGAACAAATTAAAAAAACAATGACATTTTAGAATAAGGTTAACAAAGGAAAATGACAAATTGTCTAAAATACAAACCTATTCTATGTAACTGGATTTCCGGGGTGAGCTGCAGCAGTCTCCGTAGCCGGTCATTTTCCTCCTGGTCCTCCACTACGGTTTTCTCAACTGCTTCAAAACTCTCCAAAGCAGCCGCCGTTAAACGGTCCTTTAAAAACGCACGAAATGATTGTAGTTTAGACATATCTAATGGAATTACTGTTAGGTAGCCTATTGAATTCGAACAGTGGGTCTTTGTTCACAAAACATTATGAATAGAAACACTATTGTTCTTTCAGCGACTTCATCTTATGCTAGCTACACTTCAGATGATGTCATGTGTCCGGTATAATGAGAAAACCTTCAAAATAAAAGCCCGAAGGTTAATGCATATCAAAGTGTATAACACTTTAATTAGGTCAGTGAACTCTAAACAAAGGAGGTTTTTATGATGTTTTAAGCATGTAGACAGATTTAGTTATGTGAAAAAATAAAAATATATTTCAAAAAAGGTTTAAAAACAATGGTTATGCCTACATTATACATATCATGTATGTATGATATGTATAATGTAGGCATATCATATTTATCATAATAATAATAATAATTATTATTATTATTATCATATTTGCATATGCAGATTTTGCTCAATGAAAATTAAACTAGCGCCCGTGCCAAAACATTGGCTATGGATAAATGCCTATTATGGCCTACAGTGAAATGAATGGGAGAGTGACGAGGGTCCCTGGATTTGTGTTTCCTGGCTATAGTGCATAAATTGCCCAAGGATTTGAGACAATCTTTGGATTAAATAAATCTCAGTTAACATTTATCCATAGCACATGTTTCAGCATGAATGATAGTTTAGTTTTTATGAGACAATATATTTAATAACATTTAGTGTAAACCATATCGTTTACAATTGTTATTAAAGACATAGTTTTTTTATATATCAAATTATTCTAATAGTTCCTTAAACACACAATAAAGCTTCATTTGATTATAATTCACTAGCTATAAAATTAATTTACAACGATTATTTCATGCATTGGAATGAGCGCTATTAATTTGAAAAACAAAATCCGCGTTGGTGTCGCTAAAAGAACGGTAATCAAAGGAACCACGTCATTTTCTTCTTCGTCTTTAGTTTAATGGCAGATCGCCATCTGAGAGGTGCATATACTGCCACCTAGTGTACCGTAGTGTGAGGACGGTCACGGCCCAGCCAATTGAAACTCTCTTATCAAAACCTGTCGTCACCCTAAGAAAATATAAAACAACCCTTGACACCACAGACAACATTTCCCTCTGAACATCTTACATCCCACAATACAATAACACATTTTCCACCTATTCCTCCACTACACACCCATCACACAGACCCGTCTCATGCCTACCTTTAAAGATGAATTCAACCATGTGCCCGAACCTCAACCTACACCACATCACCTCTTCTCTCCTACACCCTATAGTCCCTGTCTCTACCCGCACCGTCTGCTGCACTTCATAATACCCTCTACCCTTCTTGCTAACATCCCACTTCCTCTGCCAACACCATAACATTTAACTTCCCCCCGGCCCAATGGTACCTCCACAATCACCCCCTCCTTCCTACATACACGCTTAGCCAACACATCTGGCACTTCGTTACCCTCCACCCCCCACATGAGCCGGCACCCAACAAAACCACCACCCCATCCTCTCTAACCCCAACATCAACACCATCAGCTCCACCAACACATCACCTCTATCTGACCTACCAGACCGGATGCTGCCTAACACCGCCGCTGAGTCTGATCACACCACCACCCTCATAGGCCTCACCTCCTCCACCCACCTCAACCCAAGAATCACCGCCCCCATCTCTGCTGTGTACCCTGATACCTGGTCTGTAAGCTTCTGGACCACCTGCACATCCATTGACCCATCAGTGTTCAGCTGTACAAACAAAGAAACCCTTCCCAACATACCTTTTCACAAACTTACGCATGCTGCCCTCGTCCAACTACTTCCTACCCACTAACAAACTCACAACCTTGGAATCAGAAACAACCATTGTGGCACACTCCCCAAATCCACCTGTAGGCCCCACCACCACCTTACTCAACCCATTATCCTCCACCAACTTCTCAATCACCCACCCAAACACCTCTACCTACTACACACTCCCAGCAATCACCCACAGCCACCACCGCCGGATGACTCTCCACACCATCCTTTAAACGTGCCCAGGAAACCAGCGCAAGTTTATACCGCTGCATACCCAATGGCATCTCCCCTGCCTCCACCTGCAAACCCTCCACTGGTGAGGTCCTAAAGGCCCCCAAACAAAACCTCAAAGCCGCAGCTTGAACCATATCCAGAACCTTCTGGACCGACTCAGCAGCAGATCCATACACAAAACACCCATGATCTAAAAGTGACCTAATCAACGCCTGATACATACATAACAAAGTGTGCCTCTGTGCTCCCCAATCATGACCCACCACTGCCCGCATGAAATTCAACGCCCTTCTACACCTCACACCTACATACTTCACATGAACCCTCCATGACAACTTCTCACCAAACCACACACCAAGGTACTTGAACTCCGAACTCCGACACCCGCAGCAAGTCCTGCCCATAGAGACATACACTAACACCTGTGACCTTCCTAGAATACATTATAAATCATGCCTTGGCTACCGATTACTTGCACCCCCATGTCCACTCCAACACTGAAATTGCCTCGTGCATCTTCCTCATCACCCAGCCCTCATTACTCCCACTTTTCCACAATGCACTATCATCATCCACATACAGTGCAACTCCCAACCAACCCAGGTGACTGTAAACACACCATGTTGAATATAGAGATTAAACATGGGGGCTATTGCACAAAAGTAATCCTAAATATCTTTCTACAATTAATGTTCATACAGCACAAACATGACTGGGCAAAAAAGAACCTGGCAACAAGTCAAGATCAAATATAAAAACATTTTGCAGGCTAGTAAGTGCCTTAATTCTTAACAGTGTGCAAATGGTATGTACAGTGCCTTGCGAAAGTATTCGGCCCCCTTGAACTTTTCGACCTTTTGCCACATTTCAGGCGTCAAACATAAAGATATGAGACTTATACAGAGACTTGATTACACACAGGTGGATTCTATTTATCATCATTAGTCATTTAGGTCAACATTGGATCATTCAGAGATCCTCACTGAACTTCTGGAGAGAGTTTGCTGCACTGAAAGTAAAGGGGACGAATTATTTTGCACGCCCAATTTTTCAGTGTTTCATTTGTTAAAAAAGTTTGAAATATCCAATAAATTTCGTTCCACTTCATGATTGTGTCTCACTTGTTGTTGATTCTTCACAAAAAAATTACAGTTTCATATCTTTATGTTTGAAGCCTGAAATGTGGCAAAAGGTCGAAAAGTTCAAGGGGGCCGAATACTTTCACAAGGCACTGTAGAAATTACTTACACGATGCCTGCTCACATATTATATGTAAACTGATTTTAGCAGTTAAGAAGAAGGCTAATTTGTCTGGCATGGGGGGGGGGCAGCTCCAGACTTCACCCCAGCTGAGGAAAAGGCCCTTGTAATAAACCAAGGAAGGCCTGGGATGGAAGCGATTCAGTCAGGGTGGGGCAGCTACAGACTCTGTTCCACCTGCAGAAACTGCCCTCTTCATACAGGGTACATTTTCCAGTACTGCACATCAAACACAATCAACCATTTGTGTGGAAATATGTGGACAGTCTGACCTTGTTTTGAGGCAAAATGCTATGCATAAAATGCCATCTCAATTCAGGCCCTTGTTCTTGCAGGGAAAACATTGTATCCTTGCTGTGCTGGTGTCTGAGGGTCTGCAAGGGGAGAGAGATGGTACGTCTCACAGGCATAACTCTTGTCTCCCAGCAGAATGCAAGTAAAACCTTTGACGCACTTGTGTGTATCAGTGAAATGTGTGTGGCCTACCTTGTGATACATGCTGAGAAATTGGACTGGACCTAAACACTCAGGAGTCATGGACAGACCCAGGCCATTTTGCCTCTACATTACTAAAGATGCAGGCAGCATCACAGATCTGACACAAATGCAATGTTGCCTATTTAGTACACATTTAATGCACAGTAGAGATTTTGGCTAGTTGACAGTAACTACATTTTTGCCTGAACATTAATACTGTGGAAAGATTTTCTGTTCACATAATCTCGCCCTAAGGGGCGTTTAATGCGGATCTGTGTGCAGTCCAGCGCACCAATGTCATTATCCTTTTTGTTGAGGCACATTCTTCTGTGGCCAGGGAAGGTGATAAAGATGTGTGCCAAGGACTTCAGTGCCAAACACACACTTCTGATAGTACGGCAAATAGTGCCTTAATTTAGAATTTCGGCATCTCCCACGGCATATTAAAACATGCCACTTGCAAAGAAGTGCAGTGCCACACACACCATCTGTGGGATGGTGAGAGTATAGCTTTGCGCTGTGCAGTGCTGAATTTTTGGACCCAGCAGCCTGCACAAATAACGGATTCCATCTCACACTCTACTTAATATAAATTAGCCAAATGTTCTACTTATAAGCAGCACAGTGCCCTATATTCAACTGCTGGTTTGTTTCTAAAGCCAAGCAGGGTTGGGCCTGGTTGGTCCCTGGATGGGAGACCAGTGCTGCTGGAAGTGGTGTTGGAGGGCCAGTAGGGGGCACTCCTCCCTCTGGTCTAAACATCATTCCCAATGCCCCAGGGCAGTGATGGGGACATCTGACCTGTGTAGGGTGCCGTCTTTTGGATGGGATGTTAAACCAGGGTCCTGACTCTCTGTGGCCACTAAAGATCCCATGGCACTATTCATAAGTGTAGGGGTGTTAACCTGGACATATTTCCAATCTGGCACCAGTTCCATCACCTGAGTACCGTATATGTTCTCAGTCCACTTACCTGATAAAATAACAACTGAGTACCGTATATGTTCTCAGTCAACTTACCTGATAAAATAACAACTGAGTACCGTATATGTTCTCAGTCAACTTACCTGATAAAATAATAACTGAGTACCGTATATGTTCTCAGTCAACTTACCTGATAAAATAACAACTGAGTACCGTATATGTTCTCAGTCAACTTACCTAATAAAATAACAACTGAGTACCGTATATGTTCTCAGTCAACTTACCTGATAAAATAACAACTGAGTACCGTATATGTTCTCAGTCAACTTACCTGATAAAATAACAACTGAGTACCGTATATGTTCTCAGTCAACTTACCTGATAAAATAACAACTGAGTACCGTATATGTTCTCAGTCAACTTACCTGATAAAATAACAACTGAGTACCATATATGTTCTCAGTCAACTTACCTGATAAAATAACAACTGAGTACCGTATATGTTCTCAGTCAACTTACCTGATAAAATAACAACTGAGTACCGTATATATTGTCAGTCAACTTACCTGATAAAATAACAACTGAGTACCGTATATGTTCTCAGTCAACTTACCTGATAAAGGTAAACTAATATGTCAGCTGTACAAAATAACCCAAATGTAGAAATCAAGTCATACAGTATTTTCTGATCCTGTTTCTATGAAGCGTTAAGTCTTTCACTTAGGATTTTGTGAATGAATAGAAACATGTTCAACTGTAGGCTACATTATCAATTTTCTGTAAATTATCAAATTATGAATGTGGTGTACTCTAATAAATGTGCAGAACATTGTACTTGCAACCTGTCTATTTTGAAATCAGACACAACACAAGTGATGGAAACATGCATACGCCATTCAAAACATGAATTTATTGCAGATGTGTTAAGTGTTAAATTCAGGTTGGTAAGATCTTCGTTGAAATTATAGTTTCAGGAGTCAGGTTGTGGTAGATAATAGAATGTTTAATTAAGTACTTCTCGTTACGGAAACAGGGTCATCATAACAAGGCATCAAGACGGGTTCTGGGAAATGCCCCGAATACTCTTATGGATCTGGCTTATATAGCCTTTGCATTGTTGTTCACGTATACCTTCTCGAAGGAGACCCCTATCTCCTCAGACCCGTGACTTGTCTCATGTGAGAACACGTGCAGGTCACCTCAACCTCTTATCTACGTAGGTTACTATCTCTTAATGTAAAGGCCACTGCTCCTAACCTTGATGTTCTGCCTACGTGATCCATACTCCTTAGTGCACTCCTTTCTGAATAACTCAGTAACCCCTATCTGTCTAAAT
>JACXGM010030783.1:0-13174 GCA_016801145.1 Umbra pygmaea
CTGTCCCAGTGCCATTGCCTGCCCCAGTGCCATTAACTGCCCCTGTCCCTGTGCCATTGGCTGCCCCTGTCCCCGTGCCAGTGTCTTCCCCAGTCCCCGCTCTGGTGCTTGTTCCTGGGCTTGCGCCTGCCCTGGTCTCTGTGCCCCTCTCTATGTCTGTCTGTTTGTCTGTGTCTGTCTGTGCAGTGTCCTTCCAGGTTCCTGTGTCTGCTGTGGTTCCGGTGCCTGGTCTGCCTTTGTCTCGGCCATCCTATCTGGATCTGGAGTGTAGCGGTAATCTTGTGGTAATTTTATTTTCAGATAAATGTGTTTTGAGATAAATGTGTAGTAGCTGCCACCGAAGTCAGTCATACAGTTAAGGGATTTAATCATCTTGAGTTAAATATGAGAATGATGGTTACATTCCATTTGATGGCATGGATGTGCAAAATAAGTGCTCGTAAACAAAGAACGCCTTTAGCTACAAAACGTAACGTGGCAACCCTAGGTTTTGTACAGCTCAGCAGACGCTACAGTATTATTAGAGTTTGAAACAGTGTTGTTATTATTTATGATGATAAAAACAAAAATAATAAAGTATAGCTACAGCAGCCGCGGTCGGTGGATCTTAATTGAAGAGGACGGGCTCGTATTACGCTCGGGACCGGAGTGAATGGAATGGTGCGCAACGAACAAAACCAATTGTTTTTTTGTTTTGCACACATTCCATTCACTCCAATTCTGAGCGTAATACGAGCCCGTCCTCCCCAATTAAGATCCACCGACCGCGGCTGAGCTACAGTATACATATATACTTAAGGATCACTCCCTCATTGTCAAATTCTGCCTAATAAAACATACCCGACGTTAACCTCTTGTTACACTGGATCTGAAGGAAGGAGAAACATAAGGTTGCTTTTTTTAAAAAGGAAAGACTTTGAATTTTTTGGATACGTAAAAATTTTGAATAAATGTACACAGTGAATATGGCACAAGATGAAATAAAGAAAATGCATTATTATTTTCTGTTTTTATTATTCTACATACTCCTTGAAAGAACCCTACAAAGCCAAACATTGAGATAATGTCCTGGAAACACTTTGACTCATGTCCCCCAGGGGATGACAACATATGTCTAAAACTTTAGAATGATTGAGTGAACAGCCAATGAGCTATAGCGTTATTTGTAAAAGTATATTTTAACACAAAATGCACTGTGATGACGTTTACATCTGGGTCATGAGACAGAACATCAAGTCTCTTGTAAAGTATTTCTGGCAATATTCGGTTAAAATGGTTGATCTTGCACATTTATAACATCTCTGTTTCATAATGATGACGTATATGCTGAAATTGGAGAGGTGTTTGACACGTTTCACATCCGTCTTTGGTTCAGAAATACAGACTCTGGTTCATATACACAAAGGTCTTCTTTTTTTCTGGATACATTCGGTAATGGTTCGGTCATGAAATTAGAATTTTCACATAACAAGATGGATTTTACCAGGGAAAAATATGCTTTATGTCATTACTAGGACTCTTTGATGACAAAGAAGAAAGATTTTCAACCGTAAGTACAATATTTTTTAGTACACTATGTTAATTCCTCAATGTGGTTTGCTATATTGCTAAGTAACTGCTAGCAAATAATTACTTTGTTTTGATGACACGAAATTAGCTAGAATCCTAAGATCTTATAGGACAACTCCAGTGCAAAATGAACCTAGGGGTTTATAACACATTGGTACAGAGTCAACTGTTCTCTGAGATATGTTTTCATGCTAATCGAATGTGCCAAGTTTTAGTGCGAACTGATAATTACCTTATAATGCTAGTTATATGGGCATGGATGAAGTAAAAATAAATTGCTATTATATACCACTAACAAGGCTCAAAATAGCACCACACATTTACGGTAGCATATGATGAGGGTCCCTACATGCTAACCAAAGCATTGTGAACTTTTTAAGTGTTCATGTATTTTTTTATAAAAGATGGAATATTTCTATATAGTCGGCTAATTGGAGAGCTAAGCTTATTTGCGGGGGAGATAGCCCCGTCGCGCCAGCCCTTTCTCTTGCCTGAAGTGCTTGAAAACCTATTTAAGCAACAGTATGGGAGATGTTCAAAACAGTAATGATGAGCAGTTTGAACGATTTATTTTGACTCCTTTTATTAGTGACTCATTCAATTGTGTCATTATTTTTACATTTTCTAAATCAAGTAGATCAAGCTGCTACTTCAGCATCAAAAAGACACGTTTAATGTGATAATTGATGCAGGTTGCTATAACGAATTAGATCTATTTTCAAATCTGGGAAGAGATTTATATTTATGTTTTAAAAACATCCACATCACCATCATGTTGTTCTTTCAGTACACACAATGACAATCATGGGGAAGACTGTTGACTTGACTCAGTTGCGACACCTCTGTTCAGGAGAAGACTGCAACTAGGGTCGCGAGCACCATGCATGAGTATAAATAGTTATGGCGCTCCCATGACGTCACTTTGGCGCGCGCCAGGTCGAGAACATCTAGTTTAACGCACGTTTAAGCCACAGAAGGTCATTGCTGAAAGGGCTGGCTGTTCACAGAGTGCTGTATCAAAGCATATTCATGGAAAGTTGACTGGAAGGGAAAAGTGTGGTAAGACAAGGTGCACAAGCATGAGGGTTGACCGTAGCTTTGAGAGGATTGTCAGATAAAGCCGATTCAAGAACTTGGGATAGTTTCACAAGTGCATCAAAAGCCACCACGCACATACGTGTCCAAAAAATGGGCTACAAATGTCACATTCCTAGTTTCAAGCCACTCCTGAACCAGAGACAACATCAGACAACATCACCTGCCCACAGTGCCAAAATGACTGGTAACTGGTTTGCTGACCATGGTATTGCCTTGTTTTGATTGGCCAGCTAACTCGCCTGACCTGAACCCCATCGAGAATCTATGGGGTACTGTCAAAAAGAAAATGAGATCCACCAGACCCAACAATACAAATGAGCTGAAGACCACTCTGAAAGCAACCTGGGCTTCTATAACAGCAGTGCAACAGGCTGATTGCCTCCATGCCACATGGCATTGATGCAGTAATGTACGTTTTAGAAGGTCAACATTTCTGAATTATAAATTCTTTATTCAAACATTTTGAGATACTAGATTTTTCATTTCAATGAGCTGTACACCGTAATCATCAAGATTGAAACAAAAAAATGCACGTCATATGTCACTTTTGTAACGTTTCCCAGTTCCCCTTCCCTGGAAACTGCCACTTCCCTATTCCATTTTGCTCAGAACTACAATTCCCATTCCCCAGTTCTACATCCTGTGGACTACAGCTTCCCTAGCCATGCATGTTCAGAACTACAATTCCCATAGCCCGAACTCAATCAGCCTAATTCTGTACACTTGCACTCACCCAGTCCATATATAAAGCACACACACACCATTGCCTCTTCGTGAGGTATTTGTAAGTACTTGTTTTCTTCATACTGAGCTTATATTCCTGTGTTGTTGTTTCCGGTCTGACCTCTGCTCCGTTTGATTACTATTCTGTCTTGGATATTCCCATATACCTTAGCCTATACGTTGTCTTGATATTCTGGCCTGACTCATGCATAGTTTGTTTAATCTTTTTCTGCCTTGGTTGACTCATTACCCTAGGAGAATAAACATTATTGTTCATTATTACCTTTTGGGAGTTTTGATCATTACAGAGGAGTGATCGTTACAACTTTATGTTTATTGAATCTAAAATATATATAAGGTGTCACTTTCTTAATAAAACTACGGAAAAAATTACTTTCCATGATTTTCTAATTTTACTTGATTTATGTCTGTGCATTTTCACAGTATGTGGTTTGTATTTTATGTGTAACTTCATGTTGTCTTTTACACTACTATTCTTAGTCTTGGTCAGAATGCCATTGTAATTGAAAATCAGCTCTCAATCAGCCTACCTGGTAAAAGGTGAAATCTTTTTTATCAGTACACCATAGGCTACTTGGGATCACGGCAAACATTGAAAGACGAACAGAGGGAACATATATACAAACATTAAATAGTAACAAGGAAGAGCTGATGACAATGATACATGACTAAACCAAAACAGGTGTGATGAGGTCCATGTTGAATATTGAGAATGACATGTCCATACCTGATCGAAGGGAGGAGCCAAACCCCCATGGCACAGTCAACCTTAGTAGTGTTCTGTGGTCAATGCTTACTGTTTACATGTAAAGACTAGAGGTGGGTAAATGGAAGAGTAAGAGTACTTTTCTGGGTTTGAGTAAGTTCACAAATTTTGGGAAGTTCCTCATTAAGACCAGAATGACCAGTTAAAAGTAGTTCATAACTTACTAGTGATGAAAATAAAAAAATAGTAGAAAATGACTTCCCAAAATGGGTGAACCCAGAAATGTACTCTTTTACCTACTTCTAGTAGACTATATATATAATGGTTGATCAATGACATCGCTCTGGCTGCTGGTGATTCCAGGACTCACCTCTATGCACACAACAGCATTCTGTACACATCTGGCCCTTCATTGAGCATGGTCTTATTTAGCCTCCAAAGTGTTTTAAATGGCATTCTGAGGCCTCCAACTGCTCCTATATTCTGTTAGAATGAAGTGCTTGGTTTAACGGTACACTGCCCGCACCTGCCCTCCCACCTAGTATCACCAGCTTTTACAGTTCCGAACTAAAGTACGTTGACAGCTGTAAATACCTAGATATCTGGTTAGACTGTTCCCTCTAATTCCAGAACCACAATAAGCACCTCTAATTCAAAAAATAATTGAGAATCTGCTTCCTGTATTGCAATAACACCTACCTCACTCATGCTAACCAAACATGCTTTTCTAGAAATTATAATTTTACCAATTCTGGACTTAAATGATGTCATTTATAAAATAACCTCCAACACTCTCCTCAACAAATTAGATGTGATCTTTCACAGTGCCATCCGTTTTATCACAAATGCCCCGTATACTGTAGTACCCACTGTGACCTCTTATGCACATTTACTGGCCCTCGATTCACACCAGATACAAAACGCATTGTTTCATCCAGGCACATAGCTAGAATTTTCATGTAATATCCTATGTCTGTAACGCAGAATGAATTCCCTTTCAGGTTCTATAACGTATTATTATTATTTTGCCTATTATTCGATTGCTGAATGCACACAATAAGTACAAACCCAATTCTGAAAAAGTTAGGACAGTATGGAAAATGCTACAAACAAAAAAGGAGTGATTTGTAAATGTACTTTGACTAGTATGTAAATATAAAAATGTTTAAAGACAAGGTATTGTATACAAGTACAAGGTACTGAATAGTTTTTTGGCTGTAATTATATAATATTTTAATTGATGCAAGCAACACATTCCAAAAAGGTTGGGACAGGGGCTTTGACGAGCAAGGATGGGTCGAGGCTCGCCAATCTGCCAATAGATGCACCAGCGAATAATCCAAAACTTTGAGAACAACATTCCTCAAAGACAAATCGGTAGGATTTGGGCATTTTACATTGTACAGCGCACAATATATTTAAGAGTCAAGGAATCCGGTCAAATCTCAGCAAGTGGAAAGGCCAAAATGCACTTCTGAATGCACGTGATCTCCGATCCTTCAGGCGTCACTGTCTTAAAAACCATCATGAGTCTCAAATGGATATCCTGACATGGGCTTGGGAGTACTTTGCTTAAGCTTTGTCAGTGAACATCATTTACCACTGCATCTACAGATGCAAGTTACGGCTTTACAATGCAAGCAGAAGCCACACAACACTGTCCAGAAGTGCCACCAAATTCTCTTGGGTCACATCTGAGATGGACAATAGCACAGTGGAATCATGTTTTGTGGTCTGACGAGTCAACATTTCAACAGCCGTTGTGTTCTCTGGGCCAAAGAGAAAAAGAAACATCCACGCTGTTATCAGCATCAGGTCTAAAAGTTAGTGTCTGTCATGGTATAGGGGTGTGTCAGTGCCCATGGCATGAGAAACTTGCACATCTGTAAGGGCACCATTAATGCAGAAAGAAATGTACATATTTTGGAGCAAAATATGCTAAGGGTAAAAGTTGAATACCCCTGCAGTACTGTATGGAGATGGTTACAGTAACTGTAGCACACAATATTTCATTCCAGTACAGTAGTACATTACATAATTAAATTTTTAGTACAGTTAAATGTGCTTTTTTTACGCCTGTAGCCATCAACAATCGGGAAGTCCACCGCCATGTAAAAATGGGTCTGATTCTGAGCAACCTGTAAATTTGCTGCATTTGGAAATAAAGCTTTTAGAAGTTGAGTATTTTAGTGTACATTGACTCTTATTTACATGTTTTGTCAGTATGACAGCTTAAAGGTCCGTTTTTTTTTACCAAAACAGCATATACACTAGTATTATCTAATCCACTCTCTTAAGAGATATTTATTACAGTAGCCTACTATTTAAAATTTCTCTCGCCAGGGTGTTCATGAAAGTTTTATCTGGATAGTCAATGCAAAGTTCCAAATTATTTATCTGACAAACTATTGTAAACATTTTGGTAGCAGTGTTTTGAATGAATCTCTCCACTGTGTAACAAACAGTCAATGTAGTCTGTTTTTTACAGTTTGTGTGGGTTGTCTGAAGGCAAAGTTGATTAGATGTTTGTACTGTTAGGTGAGTTTTAAAAACTGTAAAGATTTGAGAAAATGCAGAGTTGTTCCAGGAATTGTTTTTAAGAAATTGAAAAACTTTGAATTAATTGTTATTCTTGTGTCGACCCTCCGAGTCTATAGTGGGCAGAACGTTCGTAAATGAATATAGCTATCTGTGCTTCCAAATTTGTTGATGGGAAGAAAAAAACGCCCCCAGAGAGATTGGATACGTTCCCTATAGGGTTTAATACAGACACACTGCGCAAATGATCAAATCTGACAACACCACAAGCCACACTGAGGATAAGTGTCACGTTCGCGAACCTGATGATAAAGACGTTATGGAACGCATCCCTGTTTGCTACAGCTGTGCAGCAGAACATACCAACGCAATGCACACACAGCAGCGTGTTTGGCTAGCTACAAATAACATCTAAAATATACTAATTATCGATTTTGATGGACAGAGGCTATGGATGATGCAAAATACTGATATAATTAATTATTCTTGCTGGTAAGTAAAACAAATATATTGTCATTGTCACGACGAGTATAGTTCGGGAGAATGACCTAAATTGTTTTCTAACATTTTTCAACAGCTTGTCAAACAATTGTTAATTTGACCTAGTGTGCGTAATAAGCTAAAATGTAACTATCCTGGGGGAAATGCATTGCAATATAGTAGAGTAATCTAATCGTGTCGGGTAACATTACCTAGCCATATTTAGGGTGTGTTAACAAGGCTAGCTAGTTGGCATGCTAACTGGCTTTTGTTCACACACAGCTAGCTTAATGCTTTATACATCACCGTCTTTTTCGTCCTATGTTATTTGTGTTTAACTAAACACGGTACAGGCAGACGCCGTTTCAAGTTCACCATCTAGTTTAAAACCAACGAGTTACCTAGCTATCGAATGCAGTGTTTGATTTTATGTGGCTAAATTAGCTGGCTAGCGTTGCGTTTGCCATTGAATTGATAGCTACCAAAACCTCGTGGCATTTCTTAACATGTATAGCTTCTAAGCTAGTTTGATTTTCGTTTGAACGTATTAGTAATGGAATGGATGGTTTTTATGGTAAACTAGTTCTACCTCCATGGCGTGGAGTGCTGGCTTGCTACCACAACAAATGTCATTGTAAACGTGTCGTGCAAGTTTTTTTTCTTTTAGCGCGCTCTTACTGTCAAGTTCAAAGTTCATCAGTTTAGAGAAGTCAAGAAATCGTGTGTGTGTTGATTGTTTTATGCAACACGTGTTTAATGTAACTTATGTAATGTGGTGTAAACCATAGTGTATATAGTTTAATGGAAGTGAAATCATACAGGTTCAGCTTTTTGTTATTCCCCAATAACTTAAATATTTGTCCTTTACCCATCACCTTCTGAACCCTATACCGTAGCCACCAAACAACACTTGTCAAGTCATCATGCATTCATCCTGTATCGCATTACACAAACTGAGTATCTATTGTCTTATTTTGTTAAATTAAACGTTCTACCTTTTTTAATATTCGTGTTTATAATGACAATGACCGACAAAGGCAAGGGGCAACAGAGCAAGCTATATACATATAATATATGACAGTGGGGAAAAACAAGTCCGTTTTTTTATAAGGTGCATTAAGTTGATGTACGTGTATGGTGAAAATAGCTCATTCTAAGTATTGTTAACATTTCCTATTTGCCATGCAAAATAACAAATACATTCATGTAATTTTATCCAACTTGTTGGTCTCTAATGGAGTGAGTTATAATAAATACATTAATAAATAATAATCATGTTGTCACTAAACTGATTAAACAAGAGCCACTCTCTTGAAGTCTTTAAAATAAATATTACGCTTACCTAATAAAAATGGTAGGGCCATTTAATACTGTAGTAGCCTTGAGTTATTCAGTAAATCTAGGTACCAGTATTATTCTGGCCTATATTTTTATTTTTGTCTTAATGTAGCTCATGCTACTTTCCGACTTTCGGTTACTCTTTATTTGTGTTTTGATGAATCAGAAATGAGAGGTTGTAAACAATGTTGTGTTGTAGAAAATCTTTAGTCAAAAAAGTAAAGGTGATCTAGTAAGCTACATCTAAACCTTGTCAATTGTAGAAAATGAAGAATAGGCAATTATGTTTTCAAATGTAAAATAATTAATAACAGCTTAATCAGATTGATGTGTGCTGCTTAATACGTGAAATCTGGTTTTCTTATAAATGTAATATGCTGTACTACACATTTTGTTTTTATAGCTCTTGTAATTCCATTTTTTTGTGACAACTTGTCACATCCTTTCTGTGACAAATCTGATAGGACGCTATGACATTAGTTTCTTGAAATCTTGTTTTGCGATGTTCTCTCTCCTTTTCCCAATATTAGGCTATAGCATATTTGCAAAAATACTTTCTGAAATGGAACCCTATTGCATAGAAATAAATTTATCATCAAACGGTGTAAAATATCTGTTATGTCAGATTTCGTGCTGCTTGGTGGATTCCATTCAGTCTCCGATCAATTTTCATTGTTCTTGCATTATTTCACTAGCATACCATATAAAGGCTATGATCTATAGCAAATACGGAAACACCAGATTTGACTATTGGTCATTTTAGGCAGCGCAAGTCAAGTTCACTTTTAACAAAACATAGTTTTTAACATCATCACATTTAACATCAATGGCTGACGTCCATCGCAATCTATGAAATCATCCTATCTGTGTTGCAAAAATGATTACAGCCTACAACAAATTCTACCAGATCTAGGGCTGCACAGTTACTCAAATTTTAGTCCTTCCCAAGATTTTGGCTTCCCACGATCAAATTCACGTGATCGAGCGTGATTTTCCCATCAAAGACCCCTGACGCTCTAGAACCCTCATACTCAACTCTGGACCTCGAAGCCAGATCCACTGAACCTCTTCATTGCAACCCCCTAATCTGTGATTTATTTAGACCTGGGACACCAGATGAGTCCAATTAATGTTGAGGTAGAACAGAAAATCTGCAGGCTCCAGACCCCATAAGGTTAGAGTTGAATACCCTTGCTCTAGTGTCAAGTGCAATTATCTGTGGTGGATCATCCCTGTGGGTTTAACACAGCTGGAGCTATGGTGCCGAAAAGTTGGTCATGTTTTTTAGATGGTTGTTTTTTACTGAAGACATTACAGACAGGAAGTAGGAAGCGAAAATGACAAAATAACTCTTCAATGATGTAGGACATCATCCTGCACAACACCAACAATTTTTGGAAGGTAAAAATAGCTGGGATTTCAAAAATGTATAGAAATATAAGTGAGAAGTGTGTGTAGCATTTTGATGTTGACTTGTTTGCAAACATTGCACACTGGTCCAGGAGCCCTGGGGGCTTGACAATATGCATTGAAAAGCCTTATTCCTCTAGCCTGGAAAAATCTGGGTCTGGGTTCGAGTAACGAAAATGACCCAACTCGAGGGGCTGCACCAAGCATGCATTTGAAAATCTAATTGTACGCAAAATTAACATTACGACCTATCACCAGTGGTTTTTCACTAAGCCCCTATGGCGGCGCTAACTGGTAGATAAAACTCTTGCCGTATCAGGTCGGCAAAACAGTCCTTTTAAAAAAAGGAATGATTAGAGTTTTGTCTTCTGTTCCTCTTTTAGACAAAAAGCAAAGTCTAACTCGTTCATTGTAGTGGCCAAAGCCGTTTTAAACAACTGGGTCCGTATTCATAAAGAATCTTAATGCAAAAAGTAGCTCTTAGTGAGAAAATTCTTAGAAATGTGGGCGTTTACTCTTAAAATTAAAAAAAAAATCCTAGTAAAGAAAAAAGTAATTCAGAAAGCATCTTAACTGTTAAGAGGTCTTAAGGTCAAAATTGGTAGGAGTACAGACGAGGACTTTTAAGAGGCTTAAGAGTTCCTTCAGTAGAGGAGAAAAGGGCGGAATTACGAAGAGGGAGAAGAAATGTGTTGCAGACAATGGATGACAGTGAGTCAATACGCTATAGATTAGATCGTGCAGGGATCATGTTTGTGACCAATCTTATTAGAGACACACTAACATCTCCTACACAGCGCAGAAATGTCATAGTGCCAGAAATGAAAGTAATCACTACATTAAAATATTTGGCAACTGGGAAAATGCAACAATGTAGCAGTGATGATTTGGGTCTGTCACAACCTTCTGTAAGCAGAGTGATCACACAAACAATTACAGCACTTTCAGAACCTCTTATTGTGTCGCAGTGCATTTCCTTTCCACTGGACATTCCCACCTTGCAGGCATAAAAAACTCTATTTATGAATATAGCAGCCTTGTTGTCGGAGTAATTGATGGAACCCACATCCGAATTATTCAACGTGATCTCCGAAATACGTGATACTACCACGGACACTTAACTTCAAACTCTGTGGCAGTTTCACGGAATGGCCGAATATTCTGTGAAACTGCCACAGATCCTTAACTTCTAAGTCCGTGACAGTTTCATGGAATACTTAAAATCGCTCAGTTTTTTCCTTCTTGGACAACCAACCAATCAGTCTTCAAAAGATTGTGTCATACATAGCAACGGGGTCAGCCCCGCCTCCTCACTATGAGAAGAGTTTTTGTCTTTTCCTTGCTCAGAGTTGCTCTTAGATGGGTCTATATATAGCCTATATCAGATACACCGATGTGATTGGTGCAGCTCTGCTACAAAGGCATAGTTAATGAGCAGAATTACTCGGTGCAAGAGTAACTTGCTGAGCAAATTCAAATTGGGCTCTCGCGAGAACTCTGGATATCCAGGGTATTATTCATCATGGTTTATATGCTTTTACACAAAAACAAAATATACATGCGTTCATTATTTTTATTCTTTAAGGAGCACAGAATTTTGTTGAATAAGAGGAACCACTTTATTTGGATGCACGTTTTTGTACATTAGCAGGAATGTAGCACAATATGGATGTGAAAGCAGTTATAATTAGCCTAGGTGACAATTTATTTTCTTAAATCAACAAATAATCGTGATCTCAATATTGATCAAAATAATTGTAATTATAGGTTTGGCCATAATCCTGCAGCCCTAACTCTCCCCCTTGTGACGCCATACAGTTTGGATGCCATCATTTCTAAAATGGTTTACCTTTGTCTCATCTGACCATCTGTATGGAGTCTCAATATTCTTCAATTTTGTCAATATGGGCCCTGGCCAGGGTTCTACATTATTAACTTTTTAGTTACTGGTGAAAAAATATGATTTGGTCGCACCAGGGCTCAAAATACACAACGTCCCGTCGTCCAGGGGACAATAAAAAAAGTGTCTGGGACGGTTCATTTGGGAAGTTTACGGGACTATGGCCAGTAAAATATAACATGCATACAACACTGGTTACAAACACATGTTTAATCACAAAGCTTATTAAGCAGATCATAATATTCAGCTTAAAAGTTGATAAGCTATTAATAACGAACACAAAAGAAATGCAGGTTTAATGCAGGTTTGACTGGCACGTCAGGACGTTTTAAACATCATTCTCAATGATCGAATATTGACCATATGGTAAATACAAGGTGATATATGTAACTATTTAGGTTATGTAAATGTCAAATCTTAGAAAACCGTTCCAATATTGGTGAAAAAGGCTGCCGCATTTCAATTGTCTCTAGGCTGGTTACTACAGTAGCTCTAGAGAAAATAGTTGTATGATCTTCTTGACCTGAGATTAATACATACTATGAGATTGTTGCATTTGCGGCTGTGGAATCTTGTGGCTGATAACAGCTCACACCACTTCGTTGTCTAAATTTGTCGCCCCATTCCGGCTAGTGGAAAGTCAATGTGTGTGATGCGTGAGTGCTTTTATTGAAGGGCATTTTCAGGAAACTTCAGCAACAGTATATTCTTTACTTACAGCTGATATAGTTAAGCCAGCATGATGTAATAATGATAGTGGACTAACTATCAAAAAGAACTATCTAATTTAGACAAAGGTAAATATTGTTTTATTTTTTCTGAAGGTAGGCAATGGGTGTTCAAGCTGGGTGTGGGTGTTATACAGAAATGTGTTTTTAGTTTTTTTATGTCATTGATGCTTCTGAATTTCTGTGAAGCACTTACCATTGGTTACAAATACTATTTTTTCACTGTCATAGAAAGGGAAACATATATTTTAGTGCTTTTGGTCCTTAAAGGTACAATATGTAATATCAATCAAAACAATAAAAAAATACATACTTTGCATTAAATGCAAACATCACTATACACATATTTCTTAGTTGTGTACTTACATTATCCTAAATGTTTCCACTAACTATCAAATCCAGAGAAATTTGTAATATAATTCGAAGACACGGGACGTTTCATTTTGTCGCCCATAAATGGCGTTATATAACCTGTGACTACTCTAGTTGTTATAAGATCCAGGGAGCCGCCAAACATAACGTGAATAAAGTTATAATTTTTTAACAATATATTACTTTGTCAGTGAACATTTTTTCTGCCGGAGATGCTAGATTGGAAGGTTGTCATTGACGACGATAACAAAACCCATGA
Source organism: Umbra pygmaea (assembly GCA_016801145.1). Lineage (NCBI taxonomy): Eukaryota > Metazoa > Chordata > Actinopteri > Esociformes > Umbridae > Umbra > Umbra pygmaea. Next base: position 13,143 of record JACXGM010030783.1, read on the forward strand.
TCCCACGCAACCTCCCGACGTCATCCAAGTAC
>JACXGM010030785.1:0-13174 GCA_016801145.1 Umbra pygmaea
GCAATAAATTTACATTGTTATGAATTATTGTTAGCTTAGTAAAATATGGTGTTAAATGATTTGTAAGCAATATTAAGATTTAGTATTTAGTAATAAATTATTATATGCTTTATTATTGATATAATTTGATGGCTTATATTTTGGCCCATCTACTTTTCTGCAGGCCCACCTAATAACACACTGGGCCTGCTACGCCTTTGGTTGGGGCTTTTATCTTTTTAAACCAACCCATTTTCTCTGTGCACTCATGTGTTTATGTCTGTCCCTACAGGATATTACCCTATCACCAAACTGCTGTGTATCAGCCAGAAGATATTGGGTGTCTGTGCGTAGGCACATTGACGTGTTCCCATTCTAGTCTATGTTCAGCCAGTGATGCGATTTTAATTGTCACACTTTTAAAGGTCAAATTTACAACACCCACCCGTCGCTTGCATCATGTGATCTCAATTGAGGCAATTAATGCCTGGTTGCATTTGGCAGGCTACAGATTCCCATCCCTGAGACTTCACCATCCATAACCCCAAACTGGCCCTACTATCACACCTGTGATTGGATGCAGATGGGGTTGTGTATTATTAAAACCAATTGGGTTTCCTTGCTCAGGAGTCATATCTGTTATTCAAGCTGGGCTCTCATCTATTAGCCAATCGTGCATAGTGCATGGCCTGCCTAGACATTACACAGTGCCATCCCTGCTTTGCTGCACACATAAATATTATTCACTGCCTGCCTTTGTCTTGATAATGATGGATGAGCATATTAGAGTGTGTACATTACTGATCTATGGGAGATTGGGTAGTCAGTCATTCGCCGTATTGATTAGGTCGTGGTGCAGTCCGTAGAGAAACATGTGTCCGTCTGATTGTGTCGTATTGAGTGAGCGAGAGCGGAGTAGCACACAATGTGTGTGTTCATGCGGTGTGAGCTGTGAGGAGGAGGGCTGGGCGCTTATGCTCTTTTCAAATGTATTTTCTACACATGTTTTAGGTGAGAAGTAAGCATTGGTCTACAGCAGCCCTATTCAACTCTGAAGCCAATTCCATTTAGTTTTTTCAATGCAAACCTCTAATCTGGGTCTTATTTTACGCCCGGTACACCAGGTAGGTGCAATTAATAAAACGGTAGAACAGAAAACCAGCAGGTTCCAGCACTCTTAGGGTAATTGAATACCCCTGACTGCAGGGTTCCATTGAGTTCATTTCGAGAACACATGGCACTTTTAACACCTGGGTTATGTTTATTTAAAATTCAAAAATAAATGTCTGGTGGATACATCAGCCATGAGTCAAGTACACCATCTCTCTGTACACTATCTCTCTGTTCATCACCTCTATAATCCACTCTTTTAATAAATGCACAACCACACCCGCAAGCAGACAAACACAATACTAATCTGGACACAAACCTATTCTCTGACTGCAGCCCTGTAAGCTTCATTTGATTAATATGTTCTTATTCATGACATGGCTAAGGTTATGGGTTTAAAAATGCATTCACCAAAGCAACACACTACCTATTTTACCTACTGTAAGACAAGCACAACTATAGGTTTTGTACATACAGTAACTGAATGCTATACCAAGTTTCACCAGCATTGCAGCATTGACCTCCCAATTATTCCTTTAATATTTTTGGCCAACTGAGCAGTTTTCTGGGCATTTTATCTCCCCTTGATCTTAATTTTAACAGATTTTGACTACTTTATAAACATTGGCTTAGGCAATATAAATCCCTGTAAATATATTTCACAATACTTTTGTGTGGTAATACATTGCTATATTGAATGTTGTTATAATATATTTTATGTGACGTAACATGTATATTTACAAATTCAGAGGAAATCATCATACGCGTAGTAGAGAAACAAAGAAATGAATGCAGGTACATAAATAAGTTAACCCACATTTACACTGGGGAAATCATGTAGCTAAGTGCAATTAGGTCGGTAAATAATTAGGTGACAAAGTAAAGGAGGAGAGATTATAGAGAACCCTGGTTAGTTGGATGTTAGCTGTACAGGTGACTGTAAACCCACCACCATGCCGAGAGGAAAGGAGATCTCAGAGGACATCAGGAGGAGGGTAGTGAGAGCACGTCAGTCTGGGGAACACTTTAACATGACTGCAACTCGACCTAGAAGTGGATGCCCTTCAATACTATCCCCAAGCACCTCAAGAAGAATCATTAGACCTCACTTGTTGCCTCTCAGGTTATCCTTCATGCTTTAACAATTAGAAGAACACTGAATTGAAATCCCAAGCGTGGGAGGGTTGATAGAAGCCTTAGCTGTAAAAAATAGAACCAAACTGCCAATCTTTACTTTGCCAGAGACTGCCTAAAGAAACCTGAACATTTCTGGAAGTCCATTCTCTGAACAGATGAGTCCAACATTCATCGTTTTGGACACAATCAAGTCCCAATTGTTTGGTGGAATCCGGACAAGGCCAACCACCATAAGAACCCAAATGTCTTGACCTGGGTGCTACTTCTCCTTCTCTGGACCTGGATGAGTCATCATCATCATTAAGGGAACTGTTAATTCTGGGGTATACCAGGAGATTCTTCAACAGCCCATCAGTCAACGAGTTAAGGTCCCATTTGCATTCTGATAGCTTTCAGCCACATATTTGAGACCACTGAAGAAAAGATTGAGATGAGAAAAAATAATTTCCGTACTGTTCAAATTTACATTGTCATGTCTCAAGATCGCAATTGCACATTTGTGAGTGTGTCATGGAATATTCTTTAAGACATCCCGATCTGGATGCGTGAACACTCAGAAACCAGCCCAGCCCATTAAACTACACCTACCGGTGAAGAATTTCCATTCAATCCACATTTTTCCTGGGCTGTTTGCAAAGCCCCAGGTGGGATCTTTTCAAATCATCTTGTGCGCTACCTCCCAAGAGAAGATTTAACAAGAAGTTCAAGAGAAACCCAGACGTTTACACACTACAATTCTGTCTCATCTCAAACGTTTCTCAAGTTGAGTCAAATATGTCGCTGAGATCTAGTGTACTCTAAAAAGCCTCTAAATCTGGGCTGAAAATGGGTCCTTCAACAAGACATCAACCCAAAGCATACAAGAAAATCTATCAACTGATTTTTTTGGCTAAGTCAAAGTCCAGGGGCCTCATTTATAGGGTTTTGCTCTGGATTTGCATCAGAAGTGGCGTATGGATGAAACATAGGACCTGCGTACACAGAAATATTCAATTTATAAAACTGTGTGCACGCATGTCCTATGCCGTTTTCCCTTTATAAATCACAATAATCTCTAGGGCCCGATTTTAACAATCTAAGTGCACGACGTGAAGCGCAAATGCGCTTTGGGCGTGTCCAAATTCACTTTTGCTAGTTTGACGATGGAGAAAATGGGCCCTATCTTACACCCAGCGCAATTGACTTTTTACACAAACGCATGTATCATTCCTATCTTGCACCCGACGCATATGGGATTTTTCCCTCCACAGACGTGCGTCTGTAAATTAGGGAATAAACTTGCGTTCGTTGGGCGGTTCAGCGAAAAGAAGAGGCGTGTCCCGGTGCAAACGTTCCCTGGTGCTATCTTGCAGTTCCCGAAAACAATTCCGCGTGTTATTCATATGCTATCTTAAGGGCGCATGCTTAACCATAATGTAGCGTGTGCACAACGTGCATACACTTTGCTCTATGCAGCAGTTCTTTATTATTGCAATACATAATTAGAAGGAAAAATATTACCACACGAGGAAGTCATTGGTCATTGAAAATGTGAAAAAATAGGTATACATCTAGTGTACACATTTACTCTAATTATTCATAATGAATTATTTGCATTGATATACATCAACCTCAAGGGAACCCATTCAAACAACAAGTATACACACGTAATTTGCGATGCTAATAGTAAAATCACCCATGTCTTTACTCAGAATTACTCAAGCTCAAGCCATGACTCATTTATGGCAACTTTGCCATGAGGAATCCCCCCTTGGATGGGTGGCTGTGAAGGGGACAACAGCTATCCGTTCAAGACATGGTTAATGATGACAATTTATGATGCCAGCAAGTGCGTAGAATGCTGTTTAATCAAAAACACACACAAACACGCAGTGTAGCCTATTTAAAAGAACATTTGGCACACTGTAAATGCGCGTTTGGATATAACAGGTACTACACTACTGAAGTCGCAGCATTCTTTGTGGCTTGTTGTGTTTTACGCAACATTTCCATGAACCATGGATGTGTTGATGACATTAATTAGGAAATATTAGAGGACTCAGGAAACGTGATGTTGAAATGCATGTGCCGTTGGCACTTAACTTAAATGCCCAGAAATGCATAACGGGAGAGGAAAGCTTATTTGACAGAAGAGTAATCTCGGTCTAATATTTGCAAAAATATTACCATGCATTCATAACCTCGTGATTCAGTGAGAGTGAGTCCAAAAAGTAGGCTATGTCTTGTCATTTCTTCATTTACATTTTGTAACAAGAAAAATCAATAGCAAATCGCCGTTATAATAGCAATCCGCCATGGAACAAGCGCGCCTGCTGTTAAAGGGAATGTGAGATGACGCTCTGATTGGTTTATTGCACGTTACGCCCAAACCACACCACTATGACTAATGAAGCTACTTTAGACCTACCCATTTTAGATTTGCGTCGGGCGCAAGATTCATTTATCCTGCCGGTAAAATAGCAAAACAGCGCCCGGGACCCTCCCACAATGTCACTTGCGTTTCGCGTTTGATACTTGCGTTTCAGATCGTTAAAATAGGGCCGCATGCGTCATTACACATTGTGATGGCATGGCGTTTTATAACCATCCATTTGATTGTATCTGACAAGCTGCAGATGTCGGTATTATTCTAATTGTAAATGGGAAATAGTTCTGCGCAAATGGAATTTCTTGCACCTTTAAAAATGTTTAACACATGCGTCACGATGGAACACATAATAAAACGAACTACATGCATATAAATAAAAACTATGATTCTGTAGCTGATGACAACATTTATACTATGAAAACAACTTTCCCCAATGGACAATAAACAATATCTATTGATGTAATATCTATCTATTATCTATCTATCATCATCATCTATTTACTGTATCTATCTATCTGCTCTGCCAGACAGAAACATTGACAAGAATATCAGTTTTAAACATGATTTTATTCAGTTTACCATATTATTTATGAGGATGAATTACATAACATGCCAATATAATTACAGACCATATTTCAGTGTCCTTTTTCCAAATATGTCTTCATTTGCATTTAGGTTACAATCTTGTTATATTTTGTTTGTTTTTAACTGCAGGCTGTTAATTCTAGGAATGGCTTTGTGAAATCTTCATATTATTAATGCGAGGCACTATTTCAATTTGGTTTATACAACGGTCTGCAGTTTCAGACAGTTTCACATGTTTCAACCAACTGCCGACGGTGTCACCATTTCTCATTTCACAAATTTTTGTGCGCACACCGGAGTCAGAGTTTCCGTGAATTACCGCACATTTTCCCATCAAGTTTGCTTTTTAAAAATCCCAATTCTTGCGTAGAAAGTGGCATACGTCTTCTTTTGTGCGTATGCCACGTTTACAAATGAGGCCCCTGATCTTTATCCAATCAAGATGCTGTGGTAGGACACAGGAAGTTCATGCCAGACACCCCTCAAACATCATTATTAATTTGGCTATAAAAATGAACAATCATTGATATCAACCGAGCATATTACATTTTTAAACTGTTTGATTTCATTTTAATACCGTACATTTGTTTGATTTTAATACAGGTATATTAAAAGGGCCTATTTTACAAGTTCTACATTTTACACAAAATCAACTGATACGGATATATTCAAATCCACACTCGTTAATTCCTCCCAAAATTGTTATTTGGACTGGATACAAAAAATACAATTTGAATATGTTCATATTAAAATTTTTAATTATTGCAAAATCCTGAAATGCAACAGTGTAAATATACAGTAAGCTATGTGATAATAAAAAAATATATAGTGTGCAGAAATATCACATGAAATCAGTAACAATCAATATTGAATCAATATAGCACTACTCTTTGTACTATTAGGGTTTGAAATAAAGTACTTTTAAAGAACTTCAACTTCAGTAGCTTAGACAAAGACATAAGGACATATATAGCCCAATATCAATGTGCAAGACTAGTGGAGAGCATGGCAAGATGCATCAAAGCCAGTTGTTTTTATTATACAAGTATTATTACTTCACAAAATATTGATTTCTGAACATTAGTGTAGTTTCCTTTAAAAATGAACATTCACTTATTTTCTTTGCACTATGCAAGGTCTGACAAAACTGCATAATTGTTGATATTGTGACCAGTTGGCATTTTTGCAAATTAATGCTCTTAATTACAATATTTCTATTTTAATTTGGAATAAATGTTGTCAGTAGTTTTTGGAATGAAACAAACATTTTCATTTTACCCAAATACATACAACCCAATTCCCGAAAAACATGGGACAGTAAGGAAAATGCAATGCAATAAAACAAAAAAAGAGACATTTGTCAATTCAATTCACCCTGTACTATATTGAAAACAGATTATTAGCACATGTGAAGTCGTAGTTTGTTAATTCAATTTATTTTTGAAAATATAAACTCATTTCAAATCTGATGACTGTAACACACTCCAAAAAGGTTGGGACAGTTGTCACGCTGGGAGCTGGAGTGTAACGAGGCGGAAGCAGATGCAGAGTTGACTTCTTTAATAATTATGAAAATAATAAACACTGACAGCATAGTGGCAGCATGACACACAATATATGCACAATAGTCGACACCTGGCATGACTCTGGGCAGTGTCCGAAATTAACTTTTTGTCTCACTTGCCAAGGGGACTGGTAGATAAAAAATAAAAATATATTTTTTACCGGCCAAAAGAATAAATTAACTTTTTGTGTCACATATACTTTCACTTCAGTACATTGAAATAAGCTATTGTTTTCATATACTGATCAACAGTTAACCAAATTAAGTTTATTTGTAGAGCTGCAACACACAGAACAACTCATCACCACGTCCTCAGCATCACACTTGAAACCCCATCTCCATCTCAATTTAAGTAATTTGTCCTCCATTTCATTTGTGAGTTTTTGTTTCAAAGGTTCGCTTACTCCAGGTAAATGTTGCCTTATAACAGCTATTGAATGAACAGTAGCTGCAGCAGACCAGTGGCAAGTGAGTGATTTCAAGTAGCTGCTGTCCCAAATGGTAAACTGTGCCGTGAAACTAGGAGCACTAGAGAGTGTTGGGGAAAGTTACTTTACCTAGCAACAAACCAATTAAACTACTTCTTAAGTTACTTGCTTAAAATGCTTTTTAAATGGGTTTTTTGGTGGGTGTAGGTGCACTATCATAAATCATAAATGGACAAAAATATAAATGTATTATCCTTTTCAAGTATTAAAACATTTTAAATGAAATGTAGTATTTTGGTCCATTTTATCAAGTTAAGGGGTTTTTTTTTGGTAAAAGATCAACAGTGAAAGATAGTGATTGCCTGATCATGTCGGGTGCATACTTGTTGTAATGAATGGATCATGTAATTTGTTTTCTTGGACGCGCCCATTATGGCCAGGCATGCATCCTTAAAATGGCATCTGAATAACACGCCACTGACTTTTTTTTTAGGTTTTTCCTGGTCTGTGCTGGAATTGTTTTGGAGAACTGCAAAATAGCACCAGGGGACCTTTGCACCGGAACACGCCTCTTCTTTTCACTGAACCGCCCCCAGGAGCCCAAGTTCATTCCCTATTTTACCAACGCATGTCTGTGGAGGGAAACGTCCCCTGTGCGTTGCGTGCAAAATAGGAACGTTGGTGTAAAATGTAATTTGCGCTGGGTGCAAGATAATCAAAATGCTTGTTTCCTGGCACACCTTATGCATGTATTAAAAAAGAAAATCTGAAAACGACCGATTGGACGTTTCCTTCGACAAAATGTAAATTTTAAATGTGTGTTTATTGGAATAAAAGGCAAAAATATCTGTTGTGAATGACACCCATTCATAGTAAAATGCATAATAGAAAAACTCCTGTTTCGAAATGTGAGACAATACAAGACAACTTATTATTTTTTGACCACTTTACTGGCCTTTGCACAGCCTGTAGGAAACAAGTATGTTCAGCCCCTGCTTTCCAGTAGGTGTGAAATAATGTCCAGCTGTTATAATGAATACTTTCATTTTGCTAAAGCCACCCCTCATAGTATGCATTTCTGTTCAAGCGCGAGACCTCTACTTTTATTTTAGATTGGTGTAGCGCAATCTCAGAATTTCTCCCAAATTACGTTCTCAGGAAACTATTTTGAAAACCTAAATTACGTTATATGCCAACATATATAGGTTTTTTTATGTTTCAACTGCACGTTTTGTTATTAGGCTATATTTGTACTTCAATTACGTTGCTCCGGTACATTTCATTTAGCGGATTTATGCGAGAACATTCCATGCAATCCATAGCGTTCGAAATTATATTGCAACATTCACAGTTAAGGTTAGGTAGGAGGATACTAACGGTGAAGGTCAGGCATGAGGTTACTAACGGTTAAGGTTAGATATGATGTTACTGAGGTTAATGATAGAATTAAGGTTAGGGTTAACATTACAAAAAACGACAATCGCCTGTCTGCATGACGCAAGCAATGTAGAACAAAACACAAACAAAGTGCCGGTCTGGATTTGAACATGCGAACACTGGCATGCAAGTTGCAGATTTATACGCCCATCCACCATCCCCAACCTCCGCCCTAGCAAAAACTATGCTATGTACATGCTACGTCAGGATCTTCATATGTTCATATTTAACGTTATTCAAGTGTTCAATTTAGTTCCCTACAAACGTAATTGACCCTCTCATACGTTCATATTTTACATATTTCTGTTTTACAAAATAGTTCCCTCAGAACGTATTTCATGTGATTTAGGGCTGCGCAAATGAATAATAGAAGGGTTGAAACAACAGATAATACATTATTTACTTGATTTTTTAAATGAAAAAGGAGAAATAATATTGTAAATATCACAATTTGTCTTGTTTTAAAAGAAATAAAGAATTACTTGAATTGAGAAACTACTGTGTTCGGTTACTTGTTACCACAAAAAAAGATGGAATACTCCGCAACACTGCTTACAAACATAAATAATTTCCTCTGAGCCATCATGCCAGATATTTTGTTACATGACTATTTTGGTAGAAATATTTACCCGACAGTGTGGCGGATAGACTGAGATTTACTCACCAAACTGAAAATTTACTTAGTGTTAAATACGAACACCAATAACTAAACATTAAACAGCTAAGTCTAATTAATAAACACAAACACCTGCTGTAATAATAGAAAGTGAACTACACAAAAGTCCATAGGGTTGCGCCAAAGTCCCACTGGCTCTGTGACAGTACCCCCAAACAGCATCACTCCTGAGGTACCTAGAAGAAACAAACAAAAAGTCTGTCTGCCAGGCGCCCGCTGGCCATCGGACCGATCTTGTTGTGTTCGGGGCCCCGTCCCTGCTGTCAGACATTTAGTTATTTATATATTTTTTGTGATTTTTCTCTATTTCTCTCCTCTCAAAAAATCCATCTAATCCTGCCTTGTCGGCAGCTCCACAACTCTTTGGACAGATCTGTGGGATGGAGAAGGGTGCATACATGGTTCATCCAACCACATGTCACCCAGCTGCCAATCCTTTTTGCATTGCGAACTCAACACGAAAGCCTTTAGTCGGATCATGCATAGGATGAGTACATTCAATGACTATACTTCCATGATTTAACACATAGGCGCCCAATCTGGACACAAGTAGTCACTGGAGAGCGACGTAGCAGGATAGATAATCTGATTTATCTAACCCAAATTATGGGCAATGATATGCCAGTTTGTGCTGCCTTGTGCTGGAGGCCTGGTAAAAGTCAGAGAACCCTTTGTCAGACTCGATCCCATGACTATCATGATGTAGACTGTCGTGCATTGCAGCGACTTAGCCCACTACGCCACACGGACCCCCGCCAGACAGATAGTTTGCTGCCCATCTGTCCTCTATGTTACTGCCTGTCCTTCCAAGGATGATGCAGGCCCTTGTCTCTGCTGTGGGCCAGGTTCAGGTGAGTCACTCCACTCCCCCTGTCTGGACCACTCCCCCAGTCAAGCCCAGTCCATACTACATCCCCCCCAAAAAAGATCCCAGGGGACTAGGGGCATTTTTCTGTCCTCAAACCTGTGTGGCCCACCAGAGGGAACCCATGGCCTCTGGAGATGGTGTGGTTCTGGAAGCTGCTGTAGGATGGGTACCCTGGTGCAGAACCCTGGGAGATGAGGCCCTCTACAGCAGGATCTCTGGAATCAGGGCCGCTGGGGACACGGGCACTGGAGTCGAGGCCCCATGGGACAGGGTCACTGGAGGCACAGCCCCCTGGTATGGTTCTGCAGGTCAGATAGGACTCTGTGTTAGAGCCGGCTGTGTGGGGGCTTGTTCCGCAGCAGGCAGTGCAAGCAGAACAGGAGGCTGCGCAGGCAGATCAGCAGGCAGTACAGGCAGAACAAGAGGCAGTGCAAGCAGAACAGGAGGCTGTGCAGGCAGAACAGGAGGCTGTGCAGGCGTCTCTGTTGGCTGGGTAGGCGTCTTGAGCCGGAGTGGAGGCAAGCTTTTCAGATGCCGCAGAGCTAGAGGGAGGTCTTCAGCTGTCTTGCCTGAATCGTCCTCCATGACTCTGTCTGTTCCAATCCGCTGCCTCCATACTGTAAGGTCTGTCATACTGTACTTGAATGCGTTCGACTTGCTGCTTCTCGACTATTCTTTTATTAAAAGAAAAGCTGATTTTACACAGTGGTAAACAGTTGACTCTCACACTTTTTTGGACTGTGTTGCAGTCATCAGATTTGAAATAAGTGTATTTTTTTAATTAATAAAATTCACAAAGAAAAACATCCCATAATGTGTTAATAATTTGCTTTCAACATAGTACAGGGTTAATTGCATTTTCAAATGGGTTTTTTGCATTGTCCATACTGTCCCAACTTTTTCAGAATTGCGGTTGTCGTTTAAATTCATGTTTTTCATTCATCCATATACAGAGTACTCTGTAAATGCAATTTCACACGATCCAAGGTGCTACTGCTAACACATAAGTCAGAACACAAAGATATGCTGTAAGGAGACATCAAACAACACAGTGTCTAAGTGTGCTAGACGAGACAGATGCAGCTGATCTACAGATCTTTACCGCAACTGTGCATGGTGTTTGTTAAAGTGTGGAGTGCACCAGTATGAACCACTATATAAACAGTATGCACACAATATAAAAACATCTATAACGGGGTGGGTTGCGGGGTTGGAACCTGTCAGAGCTGTTCTTGATGCTACAAAACCTCCCTGATTGCATAAGTGCAAACAGGCTGTGTGACAGGTGGTAGAGGTCTTTAACGAAGGCAGAGGCCCTGTAGGTGCAGCACCTCTGGTAGGTGTTGTGGATCGAGGGGAGTGAGACCCCTATGGTCCTTTTGGCTGTTTCCACTATGTGCTGCAGGGTCTTACGTTTTCATGTATAATGGAGTTAAGAACATACTGTAAGCTCAATTTACAGCTAGCTTGAATTGTCACAGATGGAGCTAACCAATTGGTACCTTCTGAGTAGTTCAAACGGTTTGTACGTTGGCAAGGAGGGCGGTCACTTTTGTTGTCGGGCAGAGGACTCGGTGAAGGTGGAGACGAACTTACAAGGTGGAATCTAACTACAAAGCAACAGCGGGATGACATCGCTTTCAGATGCTCCGCAGTTCGTGAGCCACACAGTGATGTAGCCAGTCAGAAGGCTCTCCACAGTGCCTCTGTAGAACAGTTTGAGGATGGCTTTCTTCAAGCTCTGCAGGAAGCGTAGGCATTGCCGTGCCTTCTAAGCTGCAGAGGTGCTGATGAGACACCAGGTGAGGCCGTCTGCAAATTACCCACCAAGAAACCTGGTGCTCTTGATCCTCTCCACCACAAAGGTTTATTACCATCAATGTTGAGAGACAGGCTGGTGACCTCACCCCATGTTACCAATTGTTCTACCTTTTCTTTACGATGTTTCATCAATGTTGCTAATGAGGCACACCACTGTAGTGTATTCAGCACACGTTGATGATGTGGTTGGATTCAGACCTGGCACAGCAGTTGTGGGTGAACATCAGTGGGCTGAGCTCACAGCCTTGGGGGTCCTGAGTATGTTGGTGCTTGATGTTCTGCTGCCTGTGGTCTCTCTACAGTAAATTACTACATGAGTAACTTAGTAGCAGTGGATGTATCGTAAAACATACAGCCTAAACTGAAAGTATTTTGTGTAGGCACAGGAATGTTTTATTGTAATGTGTTTGTTAAAAAAAAAAATGCTAATGAAATGTTATGTTGTGCACACTGCAATAAATGGGGTATCAAACATATACAGTTATAATCAGTGGTGTTAAAAGGAATGCACATTTACCAACAGATGGCATGTCATTTTTTATCACAGAGGTTCTCTTCTAGACAACAGACAATACTTTCTACTCTCTACTTACACATTTGATGTAATGTTACCTTCAAGAACATTGGAAAGAAGCAGAATGATATGTCAGTTTAGTGTGCATGTGCATTTGACCACATACTTTTATTCTGGAGGCAAGTTGACGATTAGAGTTCTGTGATTGGCTACTTAAATCTGAGTTGTATCTGCACAAACTGAGCAAAGCAGGATGTGTATGTTGCAGAGCTGTGATGTACAAGTTGCACCTTTTTGGGTTGATATTAGCTACATAGAAAATATTTGTGATTCCACACAAAGAGGCTGGTGTGATTAGGATTTGGATTAAAATATTAAGGTTTTCAGTGTTCAAAAAGGCCTGGAATTAAATATTAAACGAGTAAACGATATTTAACCAAATGAAAAGGTGAGTAAATCTTTCACAAATAAAAAGGTGCATAAATAGCATTTATGAGCGTTTAGCCTCCACTATAACATCCTGGCTATATATACATTAACTAATATAACATAATTTATGAGCGTTTAGCCTCCACTATAACATCCTGGCTATATATACATTAACTAATATAACATAATTTATGAGCGTTTAGCCTCCACTATAACATCCTGGCTATATATACATTAACTAATATAACATAATTTATG
>JACXGM010030786.1:0-13173 GCA_016801145.1 Umbra pygmaea
CAACTGCACATTCAACTGCACTTTTCTATCTTTCTCCCTTACCCGACCCTTTGTGTTATTCTTGTGTATTTGTATTCATGTGTAACTCTGTCTGTACTTGCACCTTTGCTTTATCTTGGCCAGGTCGCCGTTTTAAATGAGAATTTGTTCTCAACGAGCCCACCTGGTTAAATAAAGGTTAAATAAATAAAAAATAAAACTGTGTGTTCTGACACCTTTCTTTCAGAACCAGCATTAACTCTTTCAGCAATGTGAGCAAGAGTAGCTCATCTTTTGGTCTTTTGGCCAGCCTTCAGTCCCCACATGCATCAATGTGCCTTAGCCGGCCATGACCCTGTCACCGCTTTTCCTTCCTTGAACCACTTTTTATACAGTAGGTACGGACCACTGCAGACCGGGAACACTCCACAAGAGCTGCGGTTTTGGAGATGCTCAGACCCAGTCGTCTAGCCATCACAATTTGGCCCTTATAAAAGTCGCTCAAATCCGTGCGCTTGCTCATTTTTCTGCTTCTAACACATCTTTGAGGACAAAATGAAGAAGCAGGAAAAATGGGCAAGCGAAAGGATTTATAGTTCACATTCACTCAAAAGGCCTGCTGGGAATTACAGCTTTACACCAAAACTATTAAACAGCACCCCCAGCTAGTGTTTAGCATTTAGAATGTAGAGTACAGTGCCATCCATATGTCTTTTGACAGTATTTTGCTGTACACTCCAGGCACATGAAAATATGAATACAATTTAAATATGAAGCAAATGTGTACAGACTACACAACCTTCTTAAGTAGTTTTCCCCTAATTGGGCTCACCTGGCAAACTAATTATCAGAGGTGTCTGAGATTAATTTCAGTGATCCAAAGAGCCCGGAGACACAATACCATCCATGAGTTTGATTGAAAAACATAATATTTAATGTTTATGACACTTAAATGAAATTTGCATACTAATTTGGAACGTAATGTACTTAAGAAGGTTGTACAGTACCACATTATTAAGCAGGCCACAGCTTTCAAGCAATTTGGGAAAGAAAAAAAGATCTCTATGTGGCGGAAAAGCGTTAAATAGCGCAATACCTTGGACAAGGTATGAAAACATTAGATATTTTACTTAAGTGTGATCATCGTACTGTGAAGAGATTTGTGGCTGATTCACAGCATAGACGGATGTGTGCAGATAAAGCCATAATGAGGAAGGTTACTGCCAGACAAATTCATAGGATTAAGAGAGCAGCTGCTAAAATGCCATTACAAAGCAGCAAACAGGTATTTGAAGCTGCTGGTGCCTCTGAAGTCCCGCGAACCTCAAGGTGTAGGATCCTCCAGAGGCTTGCAGTTGTTCATAAAGCTACTATTCAGCCACCCCTAACAAATGCTCACAAGCAGAAACGGATGCAGTGGGCCCAGAAATACATGAAGACTAATTTTCAAACAGTCTTGTATACTAATGAGTGCCGTGCAACCCTGGATGGTCCAAATAGTGGATGGAGTAGTGGATGGTTGGTGGATGGCCACCATGTCCAAATAAGGCTGCGATGTCAGCAAGGAGGTGGCAGAGTCATGTTTTAGGCCTGAATCATGGGAAGAGAGCTTATAGGCCCCTTTGGGGTCCCAGAAGGTGTGAAAATGACCTCTGCAAAGTATAAAGAGCTTCTGACTGACCACTTATTTCCATGGTACAAAAAGAAGAACCGTGCCTTCGTAGCCAAATCATCTTCATGCATGACAATCTCATGCTGCAAAGAATACCTCTGTGTCATTGGCTGGTATGGGCATAAAAGGAGAGAAACTCATGGTGTGGCCCCCATCCTACCCTGACCTCAACCATATTGAGAAACTTTGGAGCATCCTCAAGCAAAAGATTTATGGTGGGAGGCTATTCTGTCATACTGCAATGAAATTCAAGCACTCTCCATAAATTCACAAGTTCAATGGATGCAACAATTGTGAAGGTGATATCAAAGAAGGGGTCCTATGTTAACATGCAACTTGCCCTGTTAAGATGTGTTTGATTGAAATAGCTTTTGATTTTTAGTTCTTTACAACCTATCAAATCTTTCTCTGAAATTTGACTTATACCCTAACAGTTGGTGACTTGAAGATTAAACTGACTGTCATTTGCATTGACTATTTAGGAAAATCTGTGTGAAATTTCGTTTGCATAATAATTTGGAATGTGGGGCACATTTATTTATTTTCTATACAATTTCACCCTCTCTAATCCTGCCTTGTCGGCAGCTTTGCAACTCCTTGGTCATGTAACAGCTGAGAGATGAATTAAAGTTTTGTATGAATATGTATAGATATTTTGTATTCATGTTTATTGTGTTTTCATATATATTTAGGGCCAGTACCTATGTACTTTTGTATTTGTTTATTCTGAATGAATATGTATTATGAAGTGTGGCGCCATCCCTTGTTCACACAGAGCATTAGTCATTCGATTATTTTAATTGGTAATCATTTTCAGCCAGTGGTTATTATGGTTATATATGCTCTGGGGAACAAGGGACTGGCACGATTCATTGATGATGTTCCTTGGTTACACGTTTGGATGGTCTTGTTGGTTTTCATATCCTCAAGTAAGTTATTTCACAAAGTTGTATCAAGCGCATTCATCTGCACAGAGCCACCTAACTTTATGCCGTAGCACTCATGCTAGCTCGACCCTGCTCTCCCTGAGTGAGAGAGCTGACAGATGAGGGAGACCATCAAATAATTAGACAAATTACAGAATTTTGGCATTGTTCCCCTTTAACACTTGGTTTTACAGTGCACACGTGCACCCACACCAGTCACTTGAATATGAACCCCAGTTTCCGCTAAGTCCCCTCCCACAGGCCTTAGGGAGAGACCCAGCAGGATCATGGGAAATGGGCTGTCATCACTCTAACAGGGCGCCGCAGTCTGCTAATCAGATTTGGAAACGGTGAGGGGCTGAGTGCTCCCGTTACGCGCCCAGCGGAAGGTTAATGGCACTGATGTTTTTGGGAGGGTGTGGATATGTTCAGGCCTGTTTTGGGTCCAGCGTGTTTCTTTCCGTGCACCTTGCCCGGGAGTCTGGGCCCTGAGCTCCACTGGGGATTTAGTCAGCTGACCAGTGCAAGGTAAATATTTAGCGGCAGGAAGGGACCCGTGTATTTCCCCTAACCCAACACAGAACAATAATTCCCTCCTTCTCTCTGGTTCAGCTCCGGTTTCTATGAATAGCAGTAATTATCACACTTCCCTGTATTCTTCAGAGGGCCTCATTGTCCCGGCTAGAGGTTGACTGCCACAGCCCTGTTGAGACGGGCCGGAAGCTGAGCTCTCCGGGCCAGAAGCTGAGCTCTCCTTACAGGCTCTGCTCTACTAGCTCAGCTCACCGAGAGGAAACACAGCACTCGCTGGAAGAATCAGCCTGAGTTGTTTTATAAACTACTCTGCAGTTAGTTTGCAACACAATAAAAGAGAAAGTTCCGCTGAGGGAGGATGTACCTCTCTCTATTCCACACACCATTTTATTCTCTCTCCTCTCCATTCATGTTTATATTCTTTCTCTCTTTCACAAACTTTCAAAAGCTCTTTCTTTATTTCCTCTTCCTTTAACCCTCCTTTCTTTATTTCCATTGTATTCATGTCTGTGTAGCCAGAGGAGAGCCTGAAGACTTCTGGGATTTTATATGTGCTTGCTCTTTAACCAGAGCTTCAGAGCCTGATGAACACCTCTTCATTAACCGGGTCAGTGGGTGGGTAAACGGTCAGCCGGCTGGTCAGTGTGTTGGCGGAGAGAGAGAGAGTGCTGGCTGGTGGCTGGAAGGATGTAGCAGAGGGGGTTCTGGGCCAATCAGTGGAGCTGTTGAGTAGTCCACTTCCTGATCCCCACGAGGAGGGAGGACAGCTGTCCGCAGGACCCTAATCAGGCCCCGTGGCTGGGCTGCTGTCAGGCTACGCCTGCCTGGGCCGGTGTTGCTTGTGAGTCTGGTGAAAGGGACGTCTTGGTGTATTCATCCGGTCTCTCAGGGGTCTGACACTCTTCTAAGAGGATATCTGTAGCCACACAGTAAAAACGGCTGTGTTAAATCAACAACCTAAGTTTTAAATGAACACTCTCAGTGTTTATATAGGTCAAAATTGACACTGAAGAGTGTTAATTTAACACTTAGGGTGTTGATTTAACACAGCCGTTTTTACTGTGCAACGTCTTCTCCTCTATTTTACCAATGTCATAAAATTACAATTTCATTTTAGTCATGTAGCAGACCCTCTTAGCCAAAGTGACTTACAGTAGGTATAGAGCAATTTAGGGGAAAGTGCCTTGATAAAGTGTACCTGTCAATCTCCCCCTCATGGTTGAAATGTGTCAGTGATGCAGACTCTCTTATGTGTTGGTTGCCCCTCGGACTGTCTTGTTATTCATTGTTTGCACCTGCTTCCGTCATTACCCAATAAATTGCTTGGATTCGTCCTCAAACATTCCCAGCTGTGTTCACTTACATCATTAGTACATGTATTTAGTTCCAGGTTTTGTTTGAGTAGCTGTCAGTCATTGTTTATATGTGATGTTGTTCATCCGGTGTAGTGCTGTTTATTAATGTATCCATTTGGACTCATTGAAGTCATTTTATTTTACAAGTGTGTTTTCATATAATTCACTGTTTTCCTTGACTGTATTTGTATCCATCATTCGCTGCACCATTATACATCCTGTTACAGCACGAAGACATTGGGCCCTCTCAGGAATTGAACCCAGCAACCTTCCAATTACAAGTCTGACTTCCTAAATGCTGAGCCATCCAACACCCCCTGACCTCCATCCACTCCATCTAACACCCTCTCCTAACCCTCCTCCTTTAGCTGTTCTACACCCTCCTCCCTTCACCTCAATCTTTTACTGAATACGGTCCTCCTCTCAGAGGAATTCCAGGAGGTGAGGAGATGCTTCGGGCCTCGTCATCCCTGTGATGGAGTTTCTGCATAAACCAAGAAAGCCTAACGAGTCTCTAGGATGTGTCTTCCTGTTGTGTTTACAATTGTCACACATTTGTCAGTACAACCTGTCTCGCAGTTCAGACTGTTTGTGTTCATGGACCTGTCTATATCTACTTTTCAAAGTCCAACATCTATCGCCGTTATTAGAGTCTGCTGTCTGTCTGTACTTCCGTATGACTGTCTGTCCGTGTAACTCATATGTGCAAACCTGCTGATTGTCTGTCCTGCTAAATTCTACCTGTGTGTATTACACTACATGGGTGTTTGTGTGTGTGTGAGTGAGTGCTTGTGCCAGTAGCAGTGTGAGAAAAGCCATCTGTTGAGTGCAGTGTTGTGCCTGAACGCGTTCATTGAACGATAGTTCATGAACTCGTTCATATTTTGGGCGAACGTGAACTGAATGTAGGCTACTGTATTACTGCCTGATGAACGTTACTGTGAATGGCACGCTCTTTCAGTTTAACTTTGTTGAATAGGGTGCCAGATTTCTGTAGAGCCTTCTAGGCGAAAACCCGGCTGAAAAACACAGTAAAGAGGCCTTCATATGAAGCGGAAGGAACACCTATCGCTGTCATCTGGCAAGTGGCAACACCAGCCACCAGTGTCGCGACTTCCACCGCATGCGTCATCAAAACAAATAGCAGCATGAATGTGACAGCGGCATGTAGGCGACCAAACAGCAAGGATCGGCGTCGTATGATCATTTGAATTCGTTTTTTGACAAGGACGGTGAGGATGGGAAAAATCTTACATTTCTGTACAAACTTTGCCCGCCGGCTTTCAAAAAGAAAATCTCCACTGCAGTCACATCCACAGCAAATCTGAAACCGCACAATGAACTGAAGCACCCGGCTAGCCTTTCAAGTATATAGTATATAAATACTATGTAACTTGTTTGTTGAACCTGCCTGGTATATTTTTCCAGGATTCCAGTATTTCTTTTTAGTATGTACTGAAATGGAATTTGAAATGGAAAATGATTACAGTTGTAAAACATTTGCATCTGAAGGACTACTGGCCTGTTTTTCTTTTAATAATTTCTCATTAAAAAGACCATTCAAGCAGCTCATTCTTCCTCATGTTTTGAGAATATACTGTAGGGGTGAAAGCTGTAGCTACTACTAGTGTGGACTGGATGGACAGCAACAAGCATTAAAGCAACAATGGGGAAATGCCGTCCCCTCAATGCTAATGTATTGTAAACCCTGGTTGGATAAGGATTCAAAATTGAACATGAAGATTATATATGACGCATAGTTGCAGTGTTAAAACTGATAAAATATTTGCAGTTTGTGGTTCTATATGGGCTGTGGCAATAATATTGAAAAATAATAGCTCGCTGCAACATACTGTATGGAAAAAAAGAACTGAAAACTAGTTCATTTTTGGAACTTTGAACTTAGTTCAAAATGTTGAAGTATGAATTATGAACTGAACTAGTTCATTTTAAAATTTGTGAACTGAACTATGAATTATTTGATGTAGAAAATGAACTTTCCCAACACTGGTTAAGTGGATGCACACACACCTTCCTCCACACCTCCCATTACACTATACTCTTCCCATTACACTCCTCCACACCTCCCATTACACTATACTCTTCCCATTACACTCCTCCACACCTCCCATTACACACTTTCACTTACACACCTCCCACTACACACCTACACCTACATACCTACACCTCCCACTATACAACTGCACTTACACACCTCCATCTAAACACCTCCATCTCCACACCTCTACCTACACACCTACACACCTACACCTACATACCTACACCTCCCACTATACAACTACACTTACACACCTCCACCTAAACACCTCCATCTCCACACCTCTACCTACACACCTACACACCTCCCACTACACACCTCCCACTACACACCTCCCACTACACACCTCCCACTACACACCTCCCACTACACACCTCCCACTACACACCTCCCACTACATCTTCTGATATTCCTCTCTTTATTCTCTCCCAGAATGATGTTGCTTCCTGATATAGAATACCCATCATTCTACTTATGGATTTTCAATCCATGTTATTTTTTCATTTCCAAACACACACACACACCCACACATAGAAATGTTGCACAAACACACAGCGGTATGAAGACAGTTGCGTGAATACAAGAGACCTCTCTATGTGCTATTGTCATCTTTATTTACACGGTTGATTGTTTGAGAATGAAGCGACTTAATAGCTATTTGCGAGGAATACAAAATCAATATTTTGCCCCATCAAAAGGAGGTTGTAAAGACAGCCAAAGCATTACATTCTGAATAATAGCCCCTTCCATAAGAATCAAGGCATTGATTGGAAAGCCAATACGGCTCAGGCAGAGGTTGGCGTGAATGAATGCCTCTGTGATGTGGCCAGGCCATAAATGATAGGAATTAATGTTGTTTTGATGTGACTGAACCAATCGTGGCCGAGGTGAGGCAGCTAAAAGTGATTCTGACGCCATCAAATATACTGAAGGAGATATGAGGCGACCCGCGAACCATGCCCCGTAAACGGGTGTGAGAGGCCCTACTCTGACACATTGATAGATAAGCATTATAAAAGCACATCTACTGAGTGTCTGCAGCCCACATCATACCGCCACCATCACCCCACACTGAATATTCTATCTTATTTACAATAACTTGACACTTCTCCCAAAAAATATCATATTAGATTCTTGATGACAAATAAAATCAAGAGATGTGAGTGGTAGAATGGAGAAAGGGGCTGGTCGGAGTAGGAGAAATGCAGGATTTGTGGGGAGCACTGGATTTTAGTATGCATGCTTATTCTGTTATGATGAAATGCAATAACAAATATGTTGGCCTGCTCCCAAGAAAGAAAGGCCTTGGATACACTTTGAGACTGGCTTTATTTATCATCTGCTATAGACTGTCGCTGGAAAGAATATATTGCTTTAAAAGTCACGCCCGTAATAGCATTGATATAATTTCCATAAATTTTCATCTCAAATTTGATATTTTTCTCATCGATGAACAACATAAACTATTTAAAGTGGATGCTGCTTTGGCAAACTTTCTCCACCGTAAATTAGTAAGCCATATCTTCTGTGATGGATAACAGCCTGGCTTCTCACGTGTAATGCTACTGAGCTAGGGTGGTCCTCATATTGAATATCAGCCTCTCCAAGAGCAGTACAATATTCTGAGATTGTCATTGCTTAATTCCAGCTAATGTTTTTTCCACAGAGAGCTTGTCCCTACATGTATAACTCTTATTTGTAATACACCAGCATGTAGAAATATAATTTAGTTTTATTAATATGTAATAACATCAGAATGCATGAGTATTTTGACAAGGTTATAACATTAGAATGCCTGATAATTTCAGTAATATTATGTTCTTACAGTAGAATGTCTGATAATTGATGTATTATTACTACTTAATTACAGTACAAGGGTCTTTTTGTGATGCATCAAGTCTGAACATTTTACAAAATGGCAGCGTAATTGTTCTATCAATATTAGGCATCATGGTGGTAATTGTTCTACCGTTAAGTGCTTAACCTTCCATTATCCCCTTAGCAGAGTCTGGCCTGCAGTCTGATTTACTGACTGCATCTCAACTGCTTCATCCCAAATGGCATCTGGTTCCTTAAATAGTGCACTACAGGCTCTGGTCAAAGGTAGTACACTTAAGGAGGGCATTTGGGACTCAGACACTGCCAGACATGATATAGTGTGTAGGGTGATGCTCCTCTATTGACCGACACACATCTTCCATCTTTGATCAGGTAAACATCCATTTCTTCTCTGTTCTCTGATGGTCAGCTAGCCTATCAGGAGAGATAATCTGTGAGGAGCAGATGTACTGCCTGATTTTGTATTACTTAGTGGAAACACAAATCACAGTGTTAATCTCTTTTGGCCGCTACGTCTTAAAACCTGTGCTGGGATTCGATGTGTTAAAACACAGCATATAAGTACATCTGGTGTCGTACAGCTAAGCAGAATGCGGTAATGTTTTAGATTAAGTTGTTCTGATTACTGATTATCAAACTAACAATATAAACATCACTAACCATAGTTGCATAAGCATTACTATGTTATATCTAAATTATGTTATCAATATGGTTGTTGTGAAATTCGTTATTACTCATTTGCAACATTTGTAAGACGGATTCTCTTAGAGGGTTCCTGCAGAGGTGGTTGATATCATCAGGTAAAATATTATTCATTTACACATGTAGACCCACCTGAATTCTTGGTTGGAGGAGCAATGTAAAAAAAGTGTCTCAATGGCTTGTCACAGATACCTATGAGGAAGGACTAGTGTGAACTCCAGCTCTCCCAAAGGCCTGTATCAATTAGATGTGATGGAATTGGGGAATAAGTTAGTGGTTGAAAGAAGGAAAAAGTATTATCATGCTAATAAAAGTCTCTACAGATAATACCAGTATTGAAACCATCATGAGCTATTGAGTTGAAAAGCTAAGACTTGGTAATGCAGGTACACAATAACCTACTTAATAAAAGAGTTTTACATTTTAATGTATTCTTAAGAAGTAAAATCACAGTAATAGCCATGCAAAATATAAACATTGACCTTAAAGGCCACATTGTAGCATGAGTTATTAACATGGTAAATACATTTTACTTTTAAAAATGTAGTCTCAAAACATACAACATTTGTGATACTTTCTAACATGTTTTGGAAGTCAGAACTAGATACAAGACATTGTGTGATAGACATAGTTGTTGCAAATGTAGAAAGACATTCAGCATGGGAACACGTTGTGTTATTTAAATTGTGTTAGATTTTTGTAATGTGGCAGATGCTCTTATTTAGAGTGACTTACAGTAAGTACAGGGACATTAACCCTGGAGCAACTTAGGCCAAGGTGCCTTGCCCAAGGATACAACGACATTTGGCACGGCCATCTGAGCCCCTGAATATTGCATATTCCTTGGTCTAAATGTGTAATAACTGATACTGCAACAACCATATTACCATATATCTGCATAGTAATACGTATTTAGTTATGGTGTTATTACAGCTAGTACTACTGTTACCCAAAATTATTACTGTATGTGCCCATATGAAACAGAAATACCCAATTACTTAATGTAATTATATTGATCTACAGTAGTGTATTTATATCTATACCAATTCCATCCCCAGACTAATGCATCATTAATTGCATACATGCTCTGTTTTACTGATGCTTTTCCAACTACAAAACTCAGCTAACTGTTTTCTAAGGATTTTTTTAAGTGTGCATTTTATTGTGTAATTGTAAGTTTGAGTCCTCCATGTTTTTTCACCTTATCATCACAGTTTCATGTAATTACATGCATTTTCACATTATCATCACAGTTACATGTATTTTCACATTATCATCACAGTTTCATGTAATTACATGTATTTTCACATTATCATCACAGTTACATGTAATTACATGTGTTTTCACATTATCATCACAGTTACATGCAATTACATATATTTTTTACATTATCATCACAGTTACATGTAATTACAAGTATTTTTGCATTATCATCACAGTTACATGTAATTACATGTATTTTCACATCATCATCACAGTTACATGTAATTACATGTATTTTTACATTATCATCACAGTTACATGTAATTACGTGTATTTTAACATTATCATCACCGTTACATGTAATTACATGTATTTTCACATTATCATCACACATACATGTAATTACATGTATTTTCACATTATCATCACAGTTACATGTAATTACATGTATTTTCACATTATCATTACAGTTACATGTATTTACATGTATTTTTACATTATCATCACAGTTACATATAATGACATGTATTTTCACATTATCATCACAGTTACATATAATTACATGTATTTTAACATTATCATCTCAGTTACATGTAATTACATGTATTTTTAGGATGTGAGTGTGTGTTTTCCATCTGCAGAGGACAGAAAGGTCATGGCAATGGGGAGACTCCTCGTGTTTCAGCCTAGGTCTCTGGTCTGACATTTTGTCCCACAGTGATCGAGCACCATCCACAGCGGCCCTTCAATGGCATTGAATGTCCAGAACACAAGGCAGGTCTGAGCAGATGGATGGACGTGTGTGTTCTGCGCATACGCGTGTACGTACGTGCGTGCGTGCATGTGTGAGTGCGTGTCGCCATATGTGCTTGTCCATGCCATGGTGGAGCCAAAGCATCTGTAAACATCGTGCTACATGTGTATACGTGTGAATATGAGTGTATGTGTGCGAGTATGTGTGTATATGTGTGTGTATGTTACAGTGAGAGCTCTACTGACAGACTGATCTATATGTTTCCATGGAGAGCGAAGAGTGGGAGTGTTTTTCGATGCTGGTAATTAGAGACACCAGTATGCAGCATGAGAACAATGCAGCCAGTATTTCTGCCATCAAAGGACACTGTCCTGTAGAATGTCATTTTTCTCTCGAAAAGCATCCAGTGGCCAGATGGCCTCCCAACCTGTTCCTCACAAACAGCCAGGCCGTAGCACACACTTCATCTCTCTCTCCATCTCGCTCCGTATATGGTGTCTGTGGCTGCCTGTAATCAGTGTGAATTATGAAGTCGCGTCTGCGGGTTTGTGTGTGCGCACGTGTGTACAATAGAAACAGAAACGGGTAAAGAGCGAGAGAGAGAGACAGAGAGAGAGAGAGAGAGACCTAGATTGGATCTCCAGGCTGCGATAATAATTTCAGTAGCGGTGTTGTCATTAACCTGGCATTCACTATGGCAACCGTTATTTGAATCACTCGGGATCAGACAGAATTTTTGAGCCTTCAATATTGAGTTTTACATGGCAATTTATCACAACCACCCCTTTATAAATTCTCTCTCTT
This sequence comes from Umbra pygmaea, assembly GCA_016801145.1. Classification (NCBI taxonomy): domain Eukaryota; kingdom Metazoa; phylum Chordata; class Actinopteri; order Esociformes; family Umbridae; genus Umbra; species Umbra pygmaea. The sequence continues at coordinate 11,828 of JACXGM010030786.1, forward strand.
TCCTCCCAGGTTCTCTCTGTTGTGAGGGAGCAGGATGTGGGAGGAAGGGCGGGTGAGCAGCAGGTGAGTGGGTGACACCTTGGGGATGTGGATAGGCCGGGTTCAGACAGCGCCTCATTAGTGAGCACTGAATTACACTCCAGACACGTCTTTATGTAGACTAATCATATTACAGCAGGCGAGGTGAGCCTTACCGGGGAGGGGAGGGGGCTGTGTGCTTTACAATCTGATTTGCCCAGGAGAACTCAATGTAATCTAGCACCGACGACCGACTCCATTTTATCTATCTATCCATCTCCTACACGCGCAGGCGTGTGTCGCAACCCTGCCCCGCTCCGCTCTCCCTCGCATTTCTCTCTCTCTCTCTCTCTCTCTCTCTCTCTCTCTCTCTCTCTCTCTCTCTCTCTCTCTCTCCCTCTCACTCTCACTCTCTCTGTCCTTCTCCTCCTACCGCACAAGACAATTCTAACCCCCCCGAAATCCCCCCCACCCCTCCCAATACATTGTCAATTCTGACAAGCGGATTTAATCGTCCGCCGTGGCAGCGGAGGCGTGTGCGTCTGACCACTGTGCAGAGTCATTAACCTTGACTGGCATAATTGAATCCAAGGTTGATTGCTCGTGACCCTCCCCCGCCGAGGTCTTCACAATGTACATATTCATTACAGGGCCAGGCCGCTAAATGGATTGCACAGAGAAAGCTGTAGCAATCATCCGGGCCTGATCTGGCGGGCGGGGGGGGGGGGGCGGGACACTCCGCTGTTCAGGGGCCCGCTGGCGAGGGAGAGCGGGGTTGGCGGGCCACTAATTGCATGTTAGAGAGGAGGATTAGATTATAAAAATAGTGAGAGAATGAAGATGGATCCCGGTGACACTGTCAAATTAAGGGCAGCCCCTGTATCGTGGCGAGGCCCCGAAACGTACAGCGACATTACCAGAGAGGAGCAGGTTGCGACGGAGGGAGGTAGGTAGGGAAATAAAGGGAGGGACGGAGGGAGCTGTGGACGATTAGACGGAGAGGAATGAAGCCGAATAGACTCAATCAATTCCCTTCCAGTGTTCACATCAGCAGTACCCTGCCTCTTCCTCCGTCCTCTTCTCTCGAAAACACATACACACGTACACAAACACACACAGATATACACACGTACACAAACACACACAGATATACACACGTACACAAACACACACAGATATACACACAGCACACAAACACACACAGATATACACACAGCACACAAACACACACAGATATACACACAGCACACAAACACACACAGATATACACACAGCACACAAACACACACAGATATACACACGTACACAAACACACACAGATATACACA
>JACXGM010030788.1:0-13155 GCA_016801145.1 Umbra pygmaea
ACACTGGCATGGAGAGGGCACACTGTGAGGGGACACTGGCATGGAGAGGGCACACTGTGAGGGAACACTGGCATGGAGAGGGCACACTGTGAGGGGACACTGGCATGGAGAGGGCACACTGTGAGGGGACACTGGCATGGAGAGGGCACACTGTGAGGGGACACTGGCTTGGAGAGGGCACACTGTGAGGCAGACAGGAAATGTCAAAGACGGGAGAATAGCGTGAGAAGATGGATGTGTCAAGAGGCAGCTGTGCATGTTTGCAAAGCTGTATGCATGTTTATGCAGTCATGTGAGTTTGTATATGCTTCTGCTTTATATAGTGTGCCTTTACTCTCCCCCTTTGGATGATTAGAGCTGTGAATACAACAGGTGTTAATAATATACCGGTAGATCCATAGCCAATATGAAATAGGTGAGGGTAAAACCTCTTGCTATAACCTTTCAGCATCGTTCCCCTACCTCTGCTCCCCTCGACCCTTCCCCTCTCCCCCTTATCCCCTTTTAAAATATCAACAATCCTCCTCCCCCGCCACACCCGGAAACTAGCGTATTGGCTGGTCAGGCATTATTAATGCATTGGGATATTGGGAGTAACATAAAGCTAAAGTAATTAAGCAGAGGCCAAAAGGCCCAAGAGCTCTGGGGTTGAGTAATGATGCCGTTCAGCTGACAAGGCTCGTATCTCATTCAGGCCAACCTAACCTCTAAGGATTGTGGGTAAAGCACAACATCTGGTGTAGAAACGCAAGTTAAAATACAATGCTGACCTTAAACGTCTACTTACGTAAATTGTGTCAGTGAACTTGTATCAGAGAACTACTTCTATTGTTTGTTATTACATTCACTTCTCTGCTCTGTCTGTTATTACATTTTCTGGAAAAATCTTGACTTCTGAACATTGACCACGTATGTGACGAACAGAATAACTGAAAGTATTTGTGTGTGTAGGTGTCACATGTCCTCAGAAAATAATCTCACATGTTCACGCATGAAAACATGTTACTCATTTCTATTTTTGAAACTATTTGAAAAGAGTGATGGCTACCATATTTCTATTGGATGTTAACTTTCTAAAAACATCCACCCAGCCAACTGAATGTGTGGTTTGTGTTGTGTTTGCCAATTCTTTCTAAGTAATGTAAAGAAATTTTATATTTATATACAAAATTGTAGCAGGAGCTATATTCCGCTGTAGAAAACACATTACTCAGCGTTACAGGTCAGGTCATGTTATACTCTAAAGTAAGTTTTGTTTCACCAATATTGATTTACTTTGGAAAAGAACATGTTTGCTATTGACAGTTTAAACATGGCTTATATTTTGATGGGATTTTAATAGGTGATTTCCTGACCATTCTCAAGCAATATTGCAATTAACATTACTGTATTATGCACCTTTTGGACCTCTGCCAAAGTAAGCTCTTTGTTTGAGTTAACATGATACTGATTAATATTGGCATTTTAAACACAATTCTTTAACACATGTTCACCAGATCTAGCATAGCAAGAGGTTACCTCGGAAGGCAACATGCGACAATTGAAATGTTATCAACTTTATAAATACTTTAGTGTGGGCATCGGCTGTTATCTGGTATCAGTTTGAGCCAAGTGACCTGCCACTCCTCCATTTGCACTCTCTCAGGCTGTCTACTTCTCTCATACCCTCCTTCTCGACCCTTCATTCCCTCAGCTCCAATCGATAGTTATCCTTGCAGAAGAACTCAGCCAGCACAGCAGCTATAATAAGCTGTTGACAGCTGGGCTACTGTCTGTAGGTGATAGGCAAAGTTTGGTCGATAATGTGTTGTTCTAGTCAGTGTGGTTTGTTGCTGAGCAGGTATGATACACTATATACCAGGAAATATGCAAATGGTATCAGTCAGGTAAACAGTTATACATTGAATGGATTTGTGTCTATTTGTTTTTTATCCCAATTTAGATTTAAACGTACAATATGTAGTTTTTGGCCGCTAGGGGTCTCTCAATCAAAACAATAGCAAAAGATGTACTTGGATGACGTTGGGAAGTAACCTGGGATAAAGGGTTTGTTATCGTCATCAATGACAACCTTCCAATCTAGCGTCTCTGGCAGAAAAAATTAAGGAAAATGCGCCCATGTCACAACATGTTCCTTAACTTCTTCTTTCAACTGATTGGTGTAAACCTTAGTTAATGTCATCCCTGTTCTTGTGTCCTACACAGGTTTCTAGGGGTACCTCCAGGGCGAGGCAGTTGGTGAGGCAGTTGTGAGGCAGTTACTTTAAGTAATGTATTGTTAAAAATATTATAACTTTATTCACGTTATGTTTGGCGGTTTGGAACTTAGAGCAACTACAGTAGTCAAAGGTTATATGATGCCATTGATGGAAGCCCAAAGGGAACGTCCCGTGTCTTTGAATTATATTTACAAATTTCTCTGGGTTTGAAAAATTGGTGGAAACATTTAGGATAATGTAAGTACACAACTAAGAAATATATATAATATAGGTATAGTGATGTTTGCTTTTTTAATGCAAAGTATGTCTTTTGTTATTGTTTTGGAAAACTACATATTGTACCTTTAGGGGGGAATATATCCGCCATTGTCCTTGTCTGGATAGACATTGTATAGTTGCTGCTGTACGTCCGTGCTGGAACTGAGAGACACCATGTTTTACTGGCCTAAAGGGGATTAACTGGCTGTGTGAGTTACGAGCAGATAGCCAACTAATAACCAGCCATAATGGACTCATAAACACAGGTTGTAAACCAAAGACCAGGACACACTGACACAGTAACACACACGCAAATACCTACGCAGACATTTTAACGACTTTTTTTGCACAAATCACACACGCATACATACTGTCCACAGATACACAAAACACACATTACTTTATCATTCTGGGGACATTCCCAAACTCTGACCAAGAAGTCCACGCCCTATATCTAACCCTAAATTAAACATATTCTAACCCTTAACCTCAATAATGGTTACCTAAATTAACTTAATCTAAATACCTAACCCTAATCTGTAATTCTTGAATTCCCAATATTAGCCAGATAGTCGGACCAATTTTTCAGCTTTTTCCATCTTTATGACATATAAAATAAAATGGATCACACGCAAACACATACTTACTTGTGTCTCTTGAGCGAGAGCCCCATATGCTGCTTCATCTGCTGCATACCATGATAGTCTGTGTAGATGAGGTCAAAGGGCAGAGGTCCAGTCAGTGGGCAACTGCCTCGCCCTGGAGGTACCCCTAGAAACCTGTGTAGGACACAAGAACAGGGATGACATTACTAAGGTTTACACCAATCAGTTGGTAGAAGAAGTTAAGAAACATGTTTTCTCTAAAGTGCACCAGGTCAGTTCACAGGCCCGGCGCCAAAAGAGGGCAAAAGGGAGCTTTGCCCTGTCATTTGTAATTTTAGCCCCCTCAGTTATAATTGTGTGTTCCCAGTGCCGGCCCAAGCCTTTTGGGGGCCCTAAACAGAATTTGATTTGGGGGCCCCCTCCCACAATGCGGAGTCACCTGTGCACTCAATTGGGGGCCACCTGGTGGCCACCAGGGGGCCCCAAGCAGCCACTTAGTTTGCTTATGCCTCGGGCCGGCCCTGTGTGTTCCTATTTTAAACAGAAAATTCATTCATAATTGTTGGAGCGATATCATTTAAACCATGGAATGAGGGCACTTTAAGAGTATGTGTTAGGTGTGACTAATTTCGGTTTCCATAAAAACGTGAAAACGTATACTCATCAGTGATAGACTATGTTACAACATTTGATTTTGGTTTAGAAAGGCAGGTCAACTTTACTGTTGTACATGAGTGCACAAATTTAATTTACTTTTTTAGCTGGTCGTGAATAAAACGTGTTAACTAGCCTTACCCCATTTAGCTATCTTAAACCACCTAGCTAATTTACCACCGTGGCTTAAAAAAATGTATTTGCCAAAGTACCAATACAGAAGATGATAGCAATGAGCAGCTTCAGTAGGAGCACAGCATGGCTGCATCTCACTCTAGCACTGTAGGCTGTTATGTGATTATTTGGATCCTGTTAGCTTAGTTTACATCTCTGTCACTCTTTTGTATCTTTACTGTGGTTACATATGTGATATGAGCTGATTACATTTACGTGGCTAATCAATATTTGTCTAATTTAGACATTATTGGGAAAACTATGACTTAAAGGAGAATTCCGGGCGATTTCAAAACGTAGCTCTGTTGTTTGCATATCGGAAGTGCTGTCAGTAGTGTTAATAACTCAAACAATCTGTATTGCCAAAACCATGTTTACCTTTTGCTCCAGTATACAACTGTTACACATTTACGGGGCAAGTTAAAAAATGTGCTTTGAGCCACTAAACATGTTCGAAATGTCATTACTAGTCCATATCCATGTGCAGTTATTCCTTATAGTGAACACAGCGAATTTGAACAAATACGTTTGTGTACATACCTCTGTTTAAGTCCACACTAGACAATTGTCAAAGTCATACAATGCAATATTCCAAAACTTATTTATTTTGCAAAAAAGCGATTTGCCGTGGTTATGTCCAAATAATATGTAGCAAGTCTGCCAGGTAACCTCCGCTTCCTTGGCAGCTCATCGACTGAGTCAAGTGTTGCTTAGTTACCGCGATAACTCTTGAACTCTTGAACTGTTGGGAGCTGTGAAGGCAATTGTCAGGTTACAGCCGATCAATGTTGTGATCGGCTTTATGGATATACCCATGGCAAATTGTTTTTTTGCGGAAAAAATACGTTTTGGAATATTGCAATGTATGACTTTGACAATCGACTAGTGTGGACTTTACTGGAAAATGGAAAATAAACAGATGTATGTACACAAACTTATTTGTTCAAATTCGCTCTGTTCACTATAAGGAATAACTGCACATGGATATGGACTAGTAATGACATTTTGAACATGTTTAGTGGCTCAAAGCACATTTTTTTGCCCCGTAAATGTGTAACAGTTGTATACTGGAGCAAAAGGTAAACACGGTTTTGGCAATACAGATTGTTTGAGTTATTAACGCTACTGACAGCACTTCCGATATGCAAACAACAGAGCTACGTTTTGAAATCGCCCGGAATTCTCCTTTAAGCTTTCGCTTTTTTTATATTATTTTAGTTAAGACAGCTGTGCCTATGGCTGCATTCAACACTTTTGGTAATAAGTGAAGTACTATTCGTATCATATTTCCCATTTTGCCAAAATGGCTTTGCTTATTTAGTTTGTTCACTCTGTGTGTGTATTTAATGTTCCACTCTGCTTGTGTGTCTTGTGGTTCAATGTGTGGATTTCCCCTGTAACGTGTTGGAGTTTACTTGTGAGTAGTTCCTGAGGAGAAGAGCGGTCATTTATATTTCTATAGTTACACTCTGTGCCGGTAACACGTTATTTACTGTAGTAATTATGGATTAAGAGTTAGTTCTGTGTGTTCTGTAGTTCTCAGTCTTGCCTATGCCACGTGAAGCATTAGTAGTGGATTATGGACATGTTAAGGACTGACTTTATAAACTGTCAACTCTTCATTTCGGAACTACATCATTGAGTAACTAAACTTGTGTTATGTGGACTCCTGCATTCTTCCTCCTGACTACACCACCAACAGCCACACATTTATGTAAATCTGTTTAAATTCATCATCATTTCAGTTTTAAGGAGAACACAATACCATACATGTTTCATATTTCTAAATTTTGTAATATTTAAAACATGATATGTGCAGAAACAGAGAGATGAGTAGAAGGAGCACAAATTAATAAGGCCAATGTGGGAATCCAATGTTGTTCTTTGTGCCGGGCAAACATAATGGTTCCAGAGGCTAGAGTTGTAGCCACTTGGGCACCCATCGGAACGAAAGCAATGCATTTAACAAAGGCAAACACTGAAGCCATTTCCAAGCCCCTGAGCAGTACACATGAATGAAACGACTAGGAAAGGAGATGGTGCAGCGTTGATAATGAGGACAAAATACAGTTCGTTAATCAGTCTGGAAGGTAGGAGGGTAGCAGCTGGAAAGGACAGAATGGGACTCGGACAGAGAGAAATCTGCACGTGAAAGAGTCAAAGGAAATGTGTCCGATTCATAGACCAGGAGTCAGGGAGGCATTGAAAGAGCCCTGTGTGCCAGAGACACACAGAAAGAGTCAGTGGATAGTTTCATGTGAGGATTTACTTTGGTGTTGTTGCATTTTTAAGAGTGCCTTTAAGAAAGAGAGAGTGAGTGTACTGCGTGTGCTTTAGTGCTTGCTTGGTGCATATCTGTGAAGGTTCCATTCAACCTTCCATTGATTTATGCATGCTCCTCGAAACCACTCACAATTTACCAATAAACGGGACTCAACTGCGATCCCCAACTGCGATCCCCAACCGCTAACGGATTTCTACCTAGTACGTTAGGCAGAAGGATTCTCTATGTTCTCATAGTCCAGTCATCACATTACACTGTATCAATTTCATCACACCAGAAGAGGAGAGACCCCTGCTGAAGTGCGGCTCTGTCTGCTTTCACTCCGCACACATGGCTCCATTTGCCTCTGCATCGATTTGCTAGCCTTTTCCCATCGGCTCCTTGAGCATCTGTGTGTTTTGACAGATGGAGTTCGAAGGTTAATGAGCATGCCTAAAAGGTTGTGGTACAGTCCATTTCCTCTTTCTAAACTTGTGTACCTTGTGTGTACTGTATGTAGTGATGAGAGTAGACAGCGTACACCACACACAAGTGGTACACATCCAACAATAAACAGTGATGAAGAGCTTAGCTCATCTGTTTCCATATTGCCTCAAGTACTCCACTGCTGAATGGGATGTAAATACACCAGTGTCAAACGAAATAGATGCTCTCACTCACTGCAGAGCCTAATAGCATATCATGTGTTTTTGAAGAGAGGCTAATTTGTTTAGAGTGACAGCATTCCTTCCTATTGTCTATAGGCTATTATCCCTGTACTTAGAATCAGAGACAGTTCCACAAGCTCTAACTAGAAAGAAAAACAACATGTTGGTCCAGTATGTCTGATTGGATGGATGTTGTTCTAATACATCTGACTCATCCGTTGGATAGTTGAATGTTGAGCTAGTAAATTGGACTCATCCGTTGGATAGATTACTGTTGACCTAGTAAATCGGACTCATCCGTTGGATAGATTAATTTTGACCTAGTTAATCTGAATCATCCGTTGGATAGATGAATGTTGACCTAGTAAATTGGAATCATCTGTTGGATAGATGAATGTTGACCTAGTAAATCAGACTCATTCGTTGGACAAGCAGTAAGTGAGGGAGATCGGATGAGTATTGCTGCGTGTTTCTAATGGGACTCATGAAAATGATGAGTTGTTGCAGATATTTCAAATTCCTCTTTGCTCATTTGCATCAGAGCTCCAGAGTACGATAATCAGGTCTTCACTAGATGATTCTAAAGCACTGCCTTGCAGTATAGCTGTGCCCGAGCAGCCAGGAGTTTGATTCCTGGTCAAGGATTACCAATATTGCCTGGATGAGTGTGTAACGACCCCCTCTAAAGGGGATCATACATATTGTCCATGTTCTATGTATTGTGTTCATTTTGAGTTTCTCCCGTGTGTGTTTTTGTTTAGGTTTCTACCCTATGTGTTTTGTTTTGATTCAGGTTTCCCGCTATTCACTTCACATGATCAGATCACATGTATCCTACAGCCCATAGTCAGTATGTTTAATCAGTGCACAGCTGTTTTCCATTTATCCTCATTAAGTCTGGGATTTACTTTGTATGTTTTAGTCATTCCCCTGTCAGTCATTGTTTCCAGTGTCAGGTATGTGTGTACGTTGATCTATTGGTATCCTACATATTATCGTAGTTGTTTTGCCCCTCGAGGCCGTATTTCTTTCAAGTGTATTTATAGAATAAAACACTGTTTGTTTTGTGACAAAAACCCTTCTGTCTCGCTTTATATCCGCATCACACTGCTTAATCGTGATAGAGTGGGATGTCGGATTGGGCTACGTGGTCTCGCCAACGTTTAGTGTCTGCAAGCTCGAAAGACATCTAGTCTCCATCTTGAATTTGCTGTAGAATTGCTCCAGTGAGGCTGGGCTATGGTTGTCAATTGGATATCATGCAATTGTGAGAGGAAAAAATGTGTATTCTATAAAACAAATAACAGAAATATTAAAATTGTAGTCCCTTTGACACTCCCAAATCCCTTGCAGCATACCTCAAAATCTCTCAATGCCTACAGCACCCCCCCGTACAGCATGTGTCAGAGCCCAAACAAAGAGTACATGTTCAGTGTGATGGAAGACAGTAGCTGTAGTGGGACTTTTATGATGACACATTCAGACATGAAGTAGCACTGGCTGTAAGTCATCGCACAAAGCTGCTCCAGTAAAGCACACAATTCCATAGGAGTGTCTGTATCCAGCTCACCGCACTGTGTGGTGTTTTGGAGGACTCACTGTGTGTAGGATGAGTGTGTGTGTTTGTTTGTGTGTGTCTGTGTATCTGTGTAGCAGAGTAGAACTGCATCTTATGTTAGCTGAGTGAAAATGCAACGTCTTTGTCTCCTCTGCCTTTTGGGGGATAAAAGACAAAACAAGGTAGACAACAGTTCACTTAGGCTGTCTTCAGACTACCTTGACATCGCATGCATCTTCCTTTCACTGCCTGGGAAAAATAACGAGGGCAAAGCACTACAGCAGAGTAGACACTGACTAAGAGGAAGCTGAGGAGACAGAGTGAAGGTGGTGGACCTCAAACTTTATGATTTATTAATCAGATCAGTCCTTAGTAACACTCTTATTTCATTTGTACGATCAGCACTGTTTGTTAAATCTGACTAAGTACTGTTAGATAAAGAGTAGAAAACAACCAATAAGCTTTTAAACGCGGTTCTGGTTGGCTAAAGAGTGTGATGTTTCCTCTATGCTTCCGGGACTTCAATTAAGCTTTGCCACATCCAAGGTAGAGTAGAGAGCTGTGATGGAGATGAAATGGCCACTGGTGCGCTAATCACGCTAACGTAAATTCCCTTACAATCAAACTATCCCTTTAAATTTCTTAGCCATCACTCGTTGACATTTGTAAAACAACATAACACTGCGAATAGGAACCGTCTGTTAGATGTTATCTTGTCTTTTGTCCTCTATTCCTGGCAGCTTTTCAGTGCGTCAAAGGAACCATGGCATGACTAACATTGTCAGAGTCTTGAAATAGAGGGCCAAGTGTCAAATTGATTCATTTAACCTCTTAAATCACCCCCCCCACACACACACACACACACACACACACACACACACACACACACACACACACACACACACACACACACACACACACACACACACACACTCAGCCACAACTATAAAATAACTCCACACAGATTAAATTGCATCAGTTAGTGCCTAATTGAGCCTCTGTGCCGGGGCATGGGATTTTACAAAGACCTCTGCTGTTCTCTGCTGTTCAATTTCATCTCTCCACGTAGAAAGACACTCATTAAATAGCTCTTAACTAAATTAGGAAACTGGTTGTCCACCCCCTCTGTACCCTGCTCAGTAAACTATCAAAATACCAGGGTGGCAGACTGATTGACTGGCCGCACCAGGGTCTGTTTGTGTGGAGTGGCCATGTTGGCTGATACGAAGTCAGAGTGGCAGACAGGCGAGGGAAACTTGTACAAACATGCTTGTTCGAAATGGACTGGTAGCCGGCCTAGTTCAATTACCCAGGATCCTCTCTGTCTCTGGAATGTTGTCCAATCAGGAAGCCCCTTCGATTGCACACTGAGACCACCCAGTAGGCCCAGGTTATTATGGATGTGACTGAAACCACCCAGTAGGCTCATGTTATTATGGATGTGACTGAAACCACCCAGTAGGCTCATGTTATTATGGTCGTGACTAAGACCACCCAGTATTAATGTGTTATTATATACATGCATGAGTCCACCCAGTAGGCCCATGTTATTATGGACATGTGTGAGACCACTTAGTAGGCCCATGTTATTATGGACATGTGTGAGACCACTTAGTAGGCCCATGTTATTATGGACATGTGTGAGACCACCCAGTAAGGCCCATGTTATTATGGACATGTGTGAGACCACTTAGTAGGCCCATGTTATTATGGACATGTGTGAGACCACCCAGTAGGAATGTGTTATTATGGACATGACTAAAACCACCCAGTAGGAACGTGTTATTATGGACGTGACTGAGACCACCCGGTAGGAACGTGTTATTATGGACGTGACTGAGACCACCCAGTAGGCCCATGTTATTATGGACATGAGTGAGACCACCCAGTAGGCCCATGTTATTATGGACCTGACTAAAACCACCCAGTAGGCCCATGTTATTATGGACGTGACTAAAACCACCCAGTAGGCCCATGTTATTATGGACATGAGTGAGATCACCCAGTAGGACCATGATATTATGGACGTGACTAAAACCACCCAGTAGGAACGTGTTATTATGGACGTGACTGAGACCACCCAATAGGCCCATGTTATTATGGATGTGACTGAGACCACCCAGTAGGAATGTGTTATTATGGACGTGACTGACGGTATGGTGAATGTAGATCAGTTCAGAGATGACCGGATACTGTTAATTATCCTGTCAGAATCCAGTCTCCAGGAATGGATTTGATCATATGCTTTCTACTGTGTGTGTCTGTGTGATTGTGTGCGCGTTTGTGCACTGCAGTGTCAGTTGTCTTCTGTGCAGGTCACGATCACAGCATGGGGAAATGAGCTGTGGTTATGTGAAGAGGGCATGCTGTGACAGCGGTGTGTGTGTGTGTCTAAAATGGTATAGGCAGCTGTGTGAGAAGCATCCAGGACGTCAGGGGCGATGGACGCTCCCATCCGGTCGGTTGTCAGGCTGTCACATGGTCCCCTAAGCTGACTGGTATTACGGGAGTGGGGGGGTCTACGACAGCATGGTGCTATGAAACATAATGTGTGTGTGTCTCTGTGTTTGTATGTGTGTGTATCACATGCTTCCCCTCTATTGCACGCGTGCACGTGCCTACGCCCTAAAGGGCCAATGGGGAGGCGGCTGCTGGAACAGATGATTAGATAATTACATGGATGGTTAGAGGACTGATTGCTGCTTTGCTGTCTTTTCTCCCCAATGGAGTGTGTGATGAAACGGAGTGTTGTCAAACAGATCACTCACATGATATACTGTTCATTAGTATTCGCGCGTGGTTGTGTGCGCGTGCAGTGGGGCAATTCATGCCTGTAGGTTTGAGCTCATGCCTGCTTTGGCATGTGCACCGAATGAGTCTTTTGCCACTCTGTGGAGCGCGAGCAGTGCGTGTTTCCACACAGGACCATTAGGTAAACGCCAGCCGCGATGCAGCGTGGAACGACAGAGGTGAGACAGCAGCTGTGGGATGATGAGGGGATGAGTCAGAGGAGATACCTTCTCTGTGTGGAAGAATGAAGGGATAAGCTAGTTGCCTGGTCCTTGGAGAGAGAGAGAGGCAGAGGGTGACAGTGAAGACAGAACAAGTGTATGTGTGGGGGGGGGGTTGGATTAATGTTGAGAGCAAGTGAAGCAGATCGAGGGGGGTGGTGTCTGTGATTCTTTCAGCCGTCTATAACCTCGCCCCTTACAAGACAAATATCATCCATTTTTCATTCTGCTTTCTGACTGATGAAAACCAAGATACAGAGGGAGTGTGTGTGTGTGTGTGTGTGTGTGTGTGTGTGTGTGTGTGTGTGTGTGTGTGTGTGTGTGCGCGTGTGTGTAGGCTGTGGCCAGCGCTGATACAGAGGGACTGTGTGTGTGTATGTATCCATCCATAAAGGTGTCTGCTCTGCCTCGGTTAACCAGCGTATCGTTGCGTCAGCAAATCCGACGGCTTCACTAACATTCCCCCTTAAATCATGACGAACACCCCCTACATTAGTCCTGAAGGGTGCTATGGAGGGAAAGTTGTGAATATATTGAGAACACAAACACACACATCAACACGCTTATGTTCACAAACACACAAACACGCTCCTCAGACTGGCTGCGGGAACACTTCTACAGTGTTTGTAAATAGGCACGTGCCGGTCTGGATTTCGAAGCCAGCTCCACTCTGTTTTTCCATTGCAACCCTCTGGGACTTTTGGGTGTAATTAATTGTGACGTACACCTGTAGAACAAAGAAACAAAAGGCCCCGGCCTTCGTAGTGTAAGAGTTGAATACCCCTGCTGTAGGGAATCAATGTCCGATTTACATCACTTTTCAGATTTCTTTGAATATCAAGACATACAGTTCTTAAAATGTTGTACACAGAGTCAAATCGACACCACATTCATCATCAAAGCGCCAAGCCAGATCTCTTTTGGAAAAATGGAATTGAATCTCAAGAAGCATGACGTTATTTTATACAGCAGGGTCTTACACCAATCATGGTATAGTTGAGCTAATTTCATCTAATCTAGTAATCCAGCATACTGGTAAACAATAACCACAACATAAAAGACATCCAATTACAAGGGAGGGAATTACTGCAAAAAACTGACCAGGACAGACTCCAGCCGTCAAGATGACTCACATGGTATAAATTACAGATTCCTTTCTGGCGAATCTGTAGTGGAGGGAGTCATTACAGCATGATTCAAGCATTCATCTGAAATGGACGGAGTCATTACAGACTGATTTTAGTGTTCGTTTGAAGTGGAGGGAGTCATTATAGAATGATTCTAGTGTTCATCTGAAAAGGAGGGCGTCATTACAGAATGATTCTAGTGTTCATCTGAAGTGGAGAGACTCATTACAGAATGATTCTAGCGTTTATCTGAAGTGGAGTGTGTCATTATAGAATGATTTTAGTGTTCATCTGAAGTGGAGGGAGTCATTACAGAATGATTCTAGTGTTCAACTGAAGTGGAGGGAGTCATTACAGAATGATTCTAGTGTTCATCTGAAGTGAATTGACTCATTACAGAATGATTCTAGTGTTCAACTTGTTACGTCCCCCAGTCTATATATAATAAAATATGGACCTTGGGTTTTGGTTAGTGTCCTATGTGCTATTTTTCTGCCTTGTTTTCTGTGTGTTTGTACCTGTTCTGTTTTTCTTCTTGTATGTGTTTGTTTGGTTCTGTGTGTCTTTTTCCCCACAGGTGGCGCAAATGCAGTTGCCATGGTCAATCATCACTTATCA
>JACXGM010030789.1:0-13174 GCA_016801145.1 Umbra pygmaea
CTGGTGGTTTCAAGCAGGGCGTCTCTGGTTTTGAAAGCGGCTGGTACCTGTTACCAAGCTGAAGTTTTTCTTTGGTGGTTGGCGAGCGGTGTTTCTTTACATTCCTCTGTATGGTCGTCCATGCCTCTGAGTATGTTGGGGTAGAAGTCATCACACGCTTGGGGATGGCACCTTCATGATCCCGCTTAGTCAGCACCTCGGCATAGGTGTTGTGGCCTTTCCATGGGATGGTAGTGTCTGAAACTGCCACCTGGGACGACGGTACCAGGAACGAGTCCAAATATTGTTCACCATCCTGTATTTTGTAAAGGGTGGAAATCCTGCTTTCTAGATTAGTCACTCTTAATGTTAGGCGACAGCACTCTGCACATTCTGTACAGCTGGAGTCCATGTTGGATTGCTCTAATTCTTCAAGATAGCTTCAGATGGTATTCCGGGTAGATGTATAAACACCCTCTGTCCATAAGGTGTATAAAAAATTAAAAAAATAAAAATATCAAAAAGTCTAAAGAATAGTTTTGGGAAAGGAAAAGAAAAAGAACACTAAAGAAAAAGCAGAGATAGAGCAGATTGCAAGCAGAGCAGAGCAGAGCAAGGACACGTCCTACTCCTTCAGAGTCTAAAGGCAGAGTCCACATACATCTCTAGTCCACATCAAGTAGGAGGATGTATTTACGAGGCTAAGGTATGGACACACAAGGTTGAATAGTACTTTGGTAATAATGAAGTAAGGAGGAGGAGGATGTATTTACGAGGCTAAGGTATGGACACACAAGATTGAATAGTACTTTGGTAATAATGAAGTAAGGAGGAGGAGGAGGATGTATTTACGAGGCTAAGGTATGGACACACAAGGTTGAATAGTACTTTGGTAATAATGAAGAAAGGAGGAGGAGGATGTATTTACGAGGCTAAGGTATGGACACACAAGGTTGAATAGTACTTTGGTAATAATGAAGTAAAGAGGAGGAGGATGTATTTACGAGGCTAAGGTATGGACACACAAGATTGAATAGTACTTTATTCATAATGAAGTAAGGAGGAGGATGTATTTACGAGGCTAGGGTATGGACACACAAGGTTGAATAGTAGTTTGGTAGTAATGAAGAAGCATGCTGATGGTAATTGTGCATTGTGTGGTAGTCCAGAGACTGTAGAACATGTTATACTACACTGTCCTAAGTATCAGGTACAGAGACAAAGGTTAAGTCTGCTATTGCAGGGAAAACAGTTGGGGCTAAATTTGGAGGAAATTTTACGTAAACAGTCAGGTGAGATAAGTGTTAAATATGTCATTAATTAAGATGATTTAGGCTGGTTAGATTTTTTTGTTTATTTGGTTGCTTTACATTAGATTCCTGTACCACACCCCAGTCCAGCTGGTGGCGGTAATGCTCCATTAAAGTTGGTTGCCAAACGCCATAAAACTGAAACAGAAGAAGAAGAAGAATGCGCATGGCATCAACCTATCTTATTCGCTATGAATGATCCTGGCGGCAAATCGTGTTGATGACTACAAATGAATTCTTTAATAAACGTGTCCATGGCGTCATTCACCCAAGGAACTCTGTTACACTATTCCAAGGTAGAGCAAACGACTGTACACCAAGGTAAGAGTGAGATATGATCACTTAATTACGCATTCTTAAACTAGGAATTCTAGTTACATTAGCTACTACCACCTAGTAGAACCGAGGTAAAGGTTAGATATTCCATATTGGATATTCAATGGATATTCGAAGGCCGCGATTAGGTCTTGTTTTCCCGGACTGAGGTAAAGTTGGTTAGATATTCCATATTGGATATTCAATTAATATTCTAAGCCCGAGATTAGATCTTGTTTTCCCGGACTCAGCCACACTATAACCGAGAAGGGGGAGGCTAATAATCATAAGCCTTACCCTTGAACACTTTGAAATCTTGCTGTTAAACGTGCAATATGTAATTTTTGGCCGCCAGGGGGCTCTCAATCAAAACAATAGCAAAAGATGTACTACTTGGATGACGTCGGGAGGTTGCGTTCGATCATGGGTTTTGTTATCGTCGTCAATGACAACCTTCCAATCTAGCATCTCCGGCAGAAAAAATGTTCACTGACAAAGTAATATATTGTTAAAAAAATTATAACTTTATTCACGTTTTGTTTGGCGGCTCCCTGGATCTTATAACAACTAGAGTAGTCACAGGTTATATGACGCCATTTACGGGCGACAAAATAAAACGTCCCGTGTCTTCGAATTATATTACAAATTTCTCTGGATTTGAAAGTTAGTGGAAACATTTAGGACAATGTAAGTACACAACTAAGAAATATATATAATATGTGTATAGTGATGTTTGCTTTTAATGCAAAGTATGTATTTTGCTATTGTTTTGATTGATATTACATATTGTACCTTTAAGGCCATCTAAAATATTTTAAGAATACCTTAAGTATTAACTTACATGCTACTGAGTGAAGAGTGAAGCCCAAATGAATATTTGGATATTTTTATCCGTAGTGCACATAATTTCACTGTCTATCGTTCATGTTTAGGGATGTCAATAAAAAAAATGCCTCAAAGTAGGGATGTTCTGATAGCAACAATTTAACTTCAATACCAATACTTGCTTTGGTACTTATGGAATCGATTCAAAATCGATACCATGGCAAAATCACTGATAACCATAAAAACACATTAAAAACATATTAAAGCTAAGGTATGCAATTCACTTCTAAAACACTTTTTGTCAAATTCATTGAAACTGACTTTATACACTAATAAAAGGCCATAAAAGAAAAGCTTTGAAAAAAAATTGTAGTGTCTGTAAAAAAAAAATGGTAGTGTCTGTAGTAGGCACAGCCCTACTATAAACCAAGCCAATCACTTTTTTTGGTGCGATGATTGGATTGGCAGGGTAGCTGTCAATCAACCTAATCAATGTGTGCCTGGAGATACCTGATTTGGCGCGTGCCCCCGGCTCACCCTATCTGACGAAGCACGTACAGTCATACTAACCTGTGAAAAAGCAGCAGTAGGTACCAAGATAATCTGAATTATGGCAGAGAAAGTCCCAGTGCAACTCAGAAATAACAAAAAAAGGAAGAGTTTGAATCAACTATGAACAAAAAAGCTTTAGATAAAGCACGCAATCAGACCAAAGTAATATTGGTGTGGCTTTTCAGCAATGGTGACAACTCCACGATTCCAAGTTCTTGAAGAGTGACGTCATGGTCGCTTTACTTTTGCTAGACAGGTAGTGTTGCTTTTTAAATTTGGATGGTTATTTGTTAATATCACAAATTATGCGCGTTCACAAGTTTTGGAGGCGTGGCTTTTGAAAGTAGCTCTGAAGGGAGGAGGTGGGACTTTTTCCGTTGGATCATTTGAAACGGTAGCCGTTTCTTGCTAGCTTTAAGTGATCGCATGCCCTAGCTTTAAATATCAGACTATTTAAAGCTTTAGTACATGTAACATAGGCGGCGCTAGACCCTTTTTAGGGGGGCTAAAGCACCCCTGTTTTTCATCTCAGCCCCCCTGAAAAGTTTTAAGTAGTTACTTTCTGAAAAATTCATTTTATTCCCTTGTTTTTTGTGAAAGCGCGAGGATGTGATTAAATGGCAACAGCAAATGGCAAATCAAAGATTTTCTATAGTAAGACTTCACCCTGCGTTTTTTAATTGCGAACTAGCTACCAATTTAATATGCAAAGCCGGTCCGACCCATAGTAAGAACCGTTCTTCTGGCAACACTATTATGCCGGCAACACAAACTCATATTTTTCTATCCAAAACAATAGCGCTCATAATTCATTTGAATTATCATTGTTAATTCATTAAATTGATAGGTAGTGGGTCCATTTTCATTTACGTGTTTCTAAAATTAGTCTATTGTTGGATCAAACAGACTAGTGAACGTTTTTCAAATGTAATCGTTCGGTATTCAATCAAAATGTGTGTACAGCGCAATTGTTACTGTTGTTATTAATAATGTGTTATTAAAATCATGTTAAAAAAATTGCTATTAAAAACTGTTATTGTTTTTACACACATTTGGTTACAATTCACAAGCTTTAAAATTAATTAAAAATGATTATTGCAATGACTTAAAACGAACGCTATTATTTTGAAAAAAAAAATCTGAGTTCAACACTGGCATAAAATAGTGTTGACAGAAGGACGGTTCTTTCATATGTGTTGGACCGGCTCTGCTTATATGTATCCACTGTGAAGATCATGACTGAAAATTAAGGGGGGGGGGGTGGAGGAGAGTCCTGTCACGACTTCAACTTTGACTCTGTAGCAATGTCTTTTCAGTGTTTACTTGTGGAGAGGGAGTCGAATGCTGCAGAGTGCAGACGCTGTAGATGTCACAAAAGTAAGCTATTGTAACATCCAAAGTTATTTTAATGTTAGAGAAAAGTGTTGACAGAATGTTTTTGCTACATTAATGCTGTTGATTTATTTTACAAACAAAAACAAGTTATTGCTTGGTAGCTAATAACAGTACAGTAGCTATTAACAATATAGGCCAACAGTGCTAGCTAGATGTACCTTAACATAGTTAACATTACCTAGTTAAAATGATCTGACTGGTCAGTGTCTCGTGGCCAAACATTTGAAAAAGTAGCCTAAATAAATGTTTGTTTTGCCTCTGACCTCTGCCATCAACAAGGCATTTTTACCCAGAGAATTGCAACTAACTGGATATTATCTCTTTTTCGTACCATTCTTTGTGAACCCTAGAGATGCTTGTGCGGGAAAGTCCCAGTAGATCAGCACTTTCTGAAATACTCAAATGAGCCGGTCTGGCACCAACAACCATTCCACGTTTAAAGTTACTTAAATCACATTTCTTCCCCATTCTGATGCTTGGTTTGAACTTCAGCAGATTTTCTTGATCATGTCTACATGCCTAAATGCATTGACTTGTAGCGTTATACTAGTTATGTACAATTGTTTGTATGTTTATGTTTGTCAGTACAAAGAGAGAGAGCAAGAGGACAGTGAACATGATGGAGAGGACATAGGAGTGAGGGAGGGAGAACAGGAACCAGGTGAGAGAGTGAACATATAATAAAGACAAAAAATACAAAGCCAAGAGGAAGCTTCCAATTAGTAAATGGATTAGTTTCTAAAATAGTTCTGTATTGTCCACACTTACGGTAGTGCACCACAAAAGGCTGGCTCTCAAACCAATTTCACTCCATTTGTACATTGCAACCTTCTAATCTGGGACTTATTTAGACCTGGTACACCAAATTGGTGCAATTAAAGTAGTAGAATACAAAACCAGTAGACTGGCATTTTTAGTTACATGGTAAGAGTTGAATAACCCTGTTCTACGTAGTTTTAGGCCCAAGTAACCAGCTAAACTATTTGTTGAACAAGGATATAATTATTTAGGGATGTTGACAACTTTCATTTCAGCTATGAGCCAATTGTGAATGTATTATAGGAATGCTATCTTTACAACCATAGATGCATATGGTGGATGCATATATTTTTCCACATAGTAAACTCTTTTACAAAAAATAATCAATATTTAGGGATATTTATTTCAGTTGGTTTAATCCCAGTCATGAATCCCCTTAAAATGTAACATGAATGCATTCAAACTGTTTATTTTCTAGTGAAGTAAAATGGTTGGTTTGCTTTGGATTGTTAGTGCAACCTGAGGGAGGAAGTGGCCACTGGTCAACTGAGAGAGCATTGAGAAGCCACGGATGGAGAGAGCAAGCACCAGGTGAGAGAGTCAGCAGGTAATCAAGACAAGAGAAGAAGTCTAGGTGTTTCACAAACAGCAGCTGTATTGCCCACATTGCAGTGCACCCCAAGTTATATTCCTCATTAAACTAAGATTATATATTTGTGTTTCCCACACTCTTATTGTTTATTCAGGTTTTAAGTTTTGTCTCTGGGGGTTATGTGTCTTATGAAAGCATAGGTTCTTTCACAATCTTTAGTTGTCACCTTCATAGACACATTTTAAAACCCATTTAGACATGTGCTTTGGACATTGTCTTATTGGGGCTGAGCCCCCCTAACTGTCCATTTCTAAAATCGCCCCTGATATGTAATATACAATATTATTACGTATATTGTTTTTGTCCTTTTTTTTTTACCTGATACTTTGTAATCTGAACACCTGGATGTTTTCTCCTTATTGAGAATGAGGACATGCGTCATGGTAGCTTGCTTTCACGTGACAATTTAAGAGGTTTCCACCATAGGCCTTTTATGTTTCCGGGGTACGACTTCCGTGTCAGCAAGGTGAAGCGCGTCAATGCTTCAGTTCGGATTGAATGTATTCAAGAATGGCGCAAAACAAAGAGGAGGGCTCATTGTTGTGTACCTTTCTGTTAGAAGTCAGCTAATTATTTGGGCTGGCCGATTTATTTATGGCCAATTATGAACTTTCTAAATAATTATTAATTGGCATTTTTGCTTGCCGATTATGGCCGATAATTTTTTTTGGAGAGAAACCACTTCCTCTAGTGTTATTAGTATAATTAGATAGCAAATCACGTGGAAACTGCGTGCAGCCAGCCCATCTGTCGTGATCTACAGTCCACCTGTCCCTACTGCAGCATCAAGTCTGGAGGAAAGAGTGATTTCAGAAAAGCTATGGTATGTTTGTAGCTAGCATGAAAGGGATAAATTTAAATCAGTCGCATATAATCACTTCCTTGTTTTTCATTGATATAAATGTTCTATGGTTGACATTTAGCATATGTCACAATTGATTGGAAAACACTTAATACAGGTAGCAGAGATACCTTATCTAATAGCACAATCAAAATAGGAGAGAATAATCATATTTTTTCAAACTTTAAGGGCTATTTAGTAGGTAGCAAGTACTCAGTGTGTTCGCTCAAATTCTCTCCAGTTAATTTATTTTTGTCTGAATTTGGGGGAAAAGTCTGGGTGGATTACATGACCGGGCATGTTTTCATAAGTAGACAACCATTTCACATGATCTGATGATGCCAGGTGTTTCATAAAAAATAATGTTCCTATGACCTCTACTGTTAATTATGTTCAGTTTTACAATGTTTCCTCATTTAGTTTCTGAAATATGACCAAACTATACATTGTAGGTAGCAGAAATGTCCTATCAGATGGACCAAAAATACAGTAATTTATTTGTCACGTTTTATCTGTTGTAAGAACAGGTTTACTTTTTGTAGGAAATGAATAGACACAATCCATGTTTATGAAAAACAACTGGGGGTATTTGTTATTTTATTAAAAATACAGAAAAATCCATGTAAAAAAATTAGGGCATTCTTTTAGACCATAACCCTATTTTACAAAACGAACTGAACTATAACCTAGTGGTATGTTTTTAATTTAAATCCAATTAACAGTTGGCACAGCAGTTTAATGAGTTTTATCTTCGGTTTGATACCATTGATTTTAGTAACACGATTTTATAAATGAAAAACTAACAGGTTCTATTTCCTTTGATGTTCCCTCTGTGGCGTACCCTTTTAAACACTCCAAAGCAAGAGAAAGGCCAGGGGCCTCATTTATAAAGCTGGCGTACGCACAAAAGAAGACGTACGCATCTCTCTACGCAATAATTGGGATTTATAAAAAGCAAACTTGACGGGAAAATGTGCGTTCCTTCACGGAAACTCTGACCCATGCGTACGCACAAAAACGGGTGAAATGAGAAATGGCGACACCATCGGCAGATGGATGAAACACGTAGGCTACTGTAGATCTGTCGGAAACTGCAGAGCGTTGTGTAACCGAAATCGAAATACTGCCTCTCATTAATAATATGAAGATCTCACAAAGCCATGCATACAATTAACAGCCTGCAGAGAAATACAAACAATATAAAACAAGATTTTAACGTAAAGGCAAATGAAGGAATATTTGCAAAAAGAACACTCAAATATATTATGTAGGCTAATTATATTGGCATGTTATGTAATTCATCCTCATAAATAATATGGTAAACAGAACAAAATCATGTTTAAAACTAATATTCTTGTCGATGTCTCTGTCTGGCGGTGCAGATAAATAGATGATGATGAGATAGATAATAAATAGATAGTCTTTATTGTCAATTGGGGAATATTGTCAATTGGGGAATATTGTTTTCATACTATAAATGTCGTAATAACATACAGAAACATAGTGTTCATTTATATGCATTTAGTTTGTTTAATTTTTAAATGTGTTCCATCGTGATGCATGTCTTTTGCATTTTGAAAGGTTCAAGATTTTCTATTTGTGCAGAACTATTTTACATTTACAATTAGATTAATACATCTGTAGATTATCAGATACAATCAAATGGATGGTTATAAAAAGCCATGCCATCACAATGCGTAATGACGCACAATGGCTGACCTTGCAATGTTAGAAGATAATAATTATAATTATAATAATAGCTTAATAATGAATATTATTTATTGGCGCCTTTCAAATAACTCATAACAGGATTTCTGGCGACATTGCACTTTCCAGATGGAATTTACTGACAAGTGAGGGATCTCAGCCGAGTTATGCGAGACGTATTAAGCCTGATTTATACTTCTGCGTAGAAGTTAATGCGTAACCTGCGGCGCAGGCTCACTCGTAGCTTTCATTGTCACAAGCATTTATACTTGTGCGTCAATGTCTGCATTGCACTGCAATTACACCGCCGACCCACTAGCTAGCGCTGGTGTTTCTATGCCACATTGTGTCGAGTTTTTACTTCTTTCGGTTATATGGCAGCTGGCAACTAATTTGAATGGTGCATTACTGCCACCAGCTGGATTGGGGTGTGGTGTATTGTTTTGCTCTGAGTTGTTTCGTGAAAAGGACAACGATGGATGAATTTCGAATCTAAGGTAAATATAAGTTCGTTTTTACCTCTGTTTATGTAGACTACTAAGCTAGCTAGCTAACAATTCCATCAGGTTGTCCATATACATGTCGCCATGGTACGTCTGACTCTGTGCAAACAAAATGTAACAAACATGCCGATAATGTTGTTTTGTAATGCTGTATTCATAGCGCTGCTAATTTGATATCTTTTTATTATTTAGAGCTGCTGTAGCATAGGAATTTCCACAGTGTTGTTTTAATAATCAGGGTTAAAAATTAACACCATTTACCAGCCAAATGTTGGTAAAATATGCAGCTTGCTGGTAGATTATCTTCACTCACCAGCCAAAAAAACAATAGTAATCTATTGAGTGGCTGGTATCGTTGTCTTTGTGCTTGTAAAGTACAGTACTGTGAAATACATATACTTTTGCCCCTTGACGCCTTTGGACCCACTGACTTGCACAGCATTTTATTTTCAGTATCTTATTTATCTACTGTTATTTTGCACAATAACCATTTGTCGTACTCAAGTGTTAATTTATGACATTGTATTTGTCTGAAACTTTACATACCAATTTGATCTACATCTAAAACGCACTAATTGTACATTTGCTTACAATTTTCTCATGTAATTTTGACTGTAACTCAGTCTGAACTTGCACCATTTTGCGGTTTATTATGCTGTTTAGAAAATATACTATGTTTATAAAAACAATATAAATGTAAGAGTAAAACCTAATCGATCTGTCTTAACAGGACCAAGTATGATGCCTGGAATCTCAAACTTAAGTCAGGTTGGTTTAATTCCTGTCCAGACAACCACTTGGTCTTCACAGCACTTAATACAGCAATGTTCCCTACATTATACATAACCTCACCTGCACAGCCATTGTATACCCAACCACCACCTGTGCCTGTTGTGTTTAGCTCCCCAGCTTCAATGGTAGCTGAGACCTGTGTCCCGGGTGGAGTCCAAACAGAAGAGGAACCAGGATGATGATGGCTGGTTAAGCAAATGGCACAGCTAAAGAAATGCAAGATGGACCTTCAAGCTGGTGCAGAATACTGGCGGCGAGTGTAGCAGATTTGGCCTGACAGTGGCTGATCTGCTATGGGGGTTACTTTTGTCCCTCTAGCTATTTTCAAGCAAATATTCAAAAATAATAACAATTCTATAATAGTCTTTGTCACAGTTGCAAGTGTTGTTTATGTGGGGTGCCTTTTTTTCTAGTTTCAGCACATGCGATTTAAAAGTTTTGAATGGCCCTGCTCTAGACCAGTGGTTCCCAAACCTCTCCACAAAGACAGGAGTCTGTACATTTATGGGGCAAAAGTTTTGTTAATGTTTAATTGAGATAAATGGCTGTGATGTGCTGCTTATATGTATATAGTTTATTTATACAGTTGATCTGAATAGTTTATTTTTATATATTTATATTTTGTGCTGCTTATACCTGCTTGCAACTTTGTGCAGGTTACTGCCAATAAAGAGCAATAACATGACTTAACAGCAAGTCTTTATTGATAAAAAGACAAATCTTAAAACATAAATGCATAGGAAAATTCAGATATGACAATCACCTAGCTAATAATTATAATATATTGATCTATCACCCATCTGACTCTGTAGTAAAAAAACAGCATTAATGCATAGGAAATGATTGTATGACAATGTAAGTATATACACACACAAAGTCCTATAATAAGACTGGCTGGTGGGTATAGGTTCATGCCTGTGGCATTGACAGTCGGTGTTTCACAAGCAGTCTAGTGTACAGTGGGGAGTAGCAACATGCTAGTTCACTGACATAAGCTTTGCAAAAAAAACGGAAAAAGTTTGTTTACAATGACGGGGTTATCCATTTGTAAAGTGTCTATTTGTCAGTAACGTTTTGAAATTAGCACTTCGCTGTCAAGCAGTACTTTGACTTAGTGCAGTGTAGAGTACACTATAGACTCTGGAGTACCACAGAATACACAGTGACCATCAGCATGTTTCTTCATTATTAACAAAGTTACAAAAAAGCTGTCATATTAAGAGAATGTGGCAGACCGCCATGTACCTCTCCAGAAGGCTGCTTTATACTTCTGCGTCAAGGTTATTTAGAACCTCCTATGCAATAGCTTAACTTCGTCACTGACAAGGTATTATTTAATCATGTGTGTCCATACCTGTCTTGAAAATACATCCTCCTCCTCGCTTCTGGACACATTTCTGCTCGATCTCACTTTATTCCGGACAGTTTACAGAACTGTCTTCCAGTCTTTCCATTGTCCCATAAAGTTTGCCATTTTCCCTTAACTATATTTTTAACAATTCTTTTAATTTCTGCATTTCTATAATTGACCTCAATATCTATTGCTTGTATTTCCAGCTGCTTGGTTAACACAGTAATCTGCTAACTTATTTCATACAACTTCTATATGAGCTGGTACCCACACAAGAGATCTCAGTTCCTGACTGTAATATATGCAGACTCTGAGGGGCGATGGAGAAGATGGGTGTAGCTTGGATGTAGAAGCAGTAACAGGTTGTAGAGTCACTTCCATCCTGTGATTTTGAAAGAAAAGCAAGTAGTCTCAGGTTGTAGGTGAACCTTTAATTATACATACAGCTCACGCATTCAGTGTTTATCTACAGATTGGCAAACCAATGAATACGACATATTGCTACACTGAAATCGATACGTTGTTGCGTTTGTATTATTTCCAAGGCAGATATAATTATAACATGTAATATAAGTGCAATATATATCATTGTTTATTTATTTACTTGGGACAATAGACATTAATCAACAATCTTACACTTCTGTACAGGCAGATTATAGCATAGATGCTAATTTCCATCTGTAGTCCCAAACCTAACCTGCATGTTTTCAATATATATTACACATACATAGGTAGGTATTGTTACAGCTACACATTTCGGTTTCACTGAACCATTACCTTTGTATACTGGAAACGTGCACATTTTAAGTACAGTACCGAAAGGCTGCAAGTTATTAGGCTAGGCATTGCATACTGTTGCATTGAATGAATTAATAATACACCTTCAGGAAGGAAAGACTAGATTACAGTGATAGTACAGCTATAATTGTTTACCGATTATAATATAACATCGGCATGTAAACCAAAATGAAATACTCATTCATCCACTTGATGCAGAAATAGCATGGCATTGCTAGTTAACCAAAACACAGAGGTTCAGAAAACAAATATTTACCTTATCGTCAAGGTTTGACTCCACAGCCCGATGTTTTACATGGTATGCCAGCCAAGACAGGAATAAATAAAATGCCAGAGCTTTTTTGGTTTAGAGTTTTTTACGAATGCAGACGTACTTCCCGTATGTTCTTCCATCTCAAAACATTCTACAGCCTGCAAAATGACGTGAGACAATCTCTCACCAGCAATTCTCTGCATTTGGCAGTCTTTGTAAACTGCAGAAGTAGGGTTATATAGATCTGTGTATTTCTGCACTTCCTTGATCAATCTCTGTCACTTCGTCCATATCCATGTTTGCTGGACTTCTGACTTAAAAAATGGCACTGTGGTAAAAAAAAACAAGTCAGAAATGCGATTCCGGAAATCCTATTCAATCAAGATGACCAATCACAGGTCTTGTTTGTGCGTCAGTTACATTTTTGGAGAGGTGCGCGTGAAGCTTCGCGTAGGTTACGCGCGAGGGTACGCCGTAGGCAGCCAGGCTCTGCGCACCCTACGCCGTAACTTTTACGCACAAGTATAAATCGCCTTTAAGTCGGTATAATAGGCTTGGCGCATAAGTACATGAAGTTTCCGTACATGGCGGGTGAGCAGGCAATCAAAAAGCACATTTTGCAGCTATGTCCGATATCCCAAATGTAATCAATGCTTTTGACTGCACTCATGTTGCCATAAGGAGACCGAATGAGAATGCTTTCATTAATCGGAAACATTTTTTTCCACCAATGTCCAAATAACTTGTGATGCAGACATGTTGCTCTATTGTTACCCATTTCCCCCACCCGTGGCAGACACTTTCGCGATGAAGCACTATAGACGCTTTTCGACATCGACTGATATCTGACCACTTTTTTATTTCGACCACGGCATTCACAGCGTCTGCAACCTTTTGCCACTCCAACGCATTTTCGCCGTTCGTAATAGGCACACTGTGCGCGTAAAACAACATTTTCCTCCTCTTTTCCACCTCGCCAACAATATTTTCTAC
Source organism: Umbra pygmaea (assembly GCA_016801145.1). Taxonomy (NCBI): domain Eukaryota; kingdom Metazoa; phylum Chordata; class Actinopteri; order Esociformes; family Umbridae; genus Umbra; species Umbra pygmaea. Next base: position 13,026 of record JACXGM010030789.1, read on the forward strand.
TTGACATTGAGTGAAGTTGCTTTTTTGGTTTTCCTCACTACTGTGTATGCCATGATTTCTCAATCAATGAATATTAATTTCGGGGAGTTTCACTGACTATTTATGGACAATTATGGGCGTGACATGTATCCGCAAAAGCTGCGCCACGT
>JACXGM010030790.1:0-13198 GCA_016801145.1 Umbra pygmaea
ATGCATATTTTAGAACAAAGACAATACCTAGGTCGAATACTTAAAGCTGATACTTCCCATAAAAAAAATAATAAAAAAATAAAAAATAATTCCACTTACAGTTTGCATTAGATTTGAAAAGTAAAATGTATTATTATTGTTTAATAATTACACATAAAGTAATCAATTCATGAATGCACAAAGCAGAAAATATATTAAAACAACCTATTCTGAAAAATAAACGTGCAGCAAAGCATTCTAGGAAATTGTGATGGTTTTGCCTAACACTTCACAGTGTAAAATAACAATGTGACAACTAACACTGTTTTTTTAACAACAACACTGGGGTTCTAATGTGTTCATTTAACACTCCATTTAACACTGTATATTTAACACTGGAAAATCAACACTAGACCATTTGCTGTGTATAATGTACAGTTGTGGGCAAAAGTTTTGAGAATGACACAAATACAAATTTTCACAAAGTCTGCTGCCTTAGTGTTGATGATGGCAATTTGCATATACTCCAGAATGTCATTTAGAGTGATCAGATGAATTTCAATGAATTGCAAAGTCCCTCTTTGTCATGAAAATGAACTGAATCCCCACCCCCCAAAAAAACATTTAAACTGCATTTTAGCCCTGCCACAAAAGGACCAGCTGCCATCATGTCTGTGATTGTCTCGTTAACACAGGTGAGAGTCTTGATGAGGACATGGATGGAGATCACTCTGTCATGCTGATTGAGTTAAAATAACAGAATGGAAGCTTTAAATGGTTGGTGGTGCTTGAAATCATTGTTCTTCCTCTGTCAACCATGGTTGCCTGCAAGGAAACACGTGCCGTTATCATTGCTCTCCACAAAAAGAGCTTCACAGGCAAGGATATTGCTGCTAGTAAGATTGCACCTAAATAAATCAGATCATCAAGAACTTCAAGGAGAGAGGTTCAGTTGTTGTGAAGAAGGTATCAGGGTGCCCAAGAAAGTCCAGTAACAACCATGACCATCTCCTAAAGTTGATTCAGCTGCGGGATCGGGGCACCGCAGGCAACGTGAGAGTGCATCTGCACGCAGAGTGAGGCAAAGAATTTTGAAGGAAGATCTGGTGTCAGGAAGGGCAGCAAAGAAGCCACTTCTCTCCAATAAGAACATCAGGGACAGACTGATATTTTGCAAATGGGTACAGGGATTGGACTGCTGAGGACTGGGGTAAAGTCATTTTCTCGGATGAATCCCCTTTTTGATTGATTGGGCCATCTGGAAAACACTTTGTTGAGGTGAACCCTACTATCAGTCCTGTGTTATGCCAATAGTAAAGCATCCTGAGACCATTCATGTGTGGGGTTGCTTCTCAGCCAATGGAGGGGGCTCACTCAAAATTATGATTAAGAACACAGCCATGAATAAAGAATGGTCCCAAAACATCAGAGAACAACTTCTCCCAACCATCCAAGAACAGTTTGGTGACAACCAATGACTTTTCCAGCATGATGGAGCACCTTGCCATAAGCAAAAGTGATAACTAAGTGGCCAGGGGAACAAAATATCAACATTTTGTGTCCATGGCCAGGGAACTCAAGAGGCGGGTGGACAAACAAAAACCCACAAATTCTGACAAACTCCAAGCATTAATCTTGCAAGAATGGGCTGCCATCAGTCAGTATGTGGCCCAGAAATTAATTGATAACATGCCAAGACGGATTGCAGAGGTCTTGAAAAAGAAGGGTCAACACTGTAAATATTGACTCTGGTAACACTTTATTTTGAGAGTCCATCTCTAGATGCTCTACATATTATTTGCATACTGTCAACAACATTTTAACAAACTATCTACTAACCCTAACCCTAATCCTAACCTTAACCATTCCCCTTATGTTAAACCTAACCTTAACCATTACCCTAAAACATATTCTAAACTTACCCCACCCTTAAAATACACAATCAGTTGCTTATCAACAGATGGTTTGTTGATAGTTTGTTGATAGTCATATCATCAACAAACTATCTGTAGAGCACATACAGATGGAATGTCAGACTCTCCAAATAAAGTGTAACCTTGACTCTTTTCATAAACTTAATGTAATTGTCAATAGAAGCCTTTGAGAGTTAAAGAATGCTTGTAATTATACTTCAGTATACCAAAGTAACCACTGACAAAAAGATCTAAGAATACTGAAGCAGCAAACTTTGTCTAGGCCAATACTTGATATTCTCTAACCTTTGACCACGACTGTATGTCTCTGTGTACAAATATATTTCTATATCAAAAATGTTATTTAATAATACCATGACACCGTAATATTTTCTTTGACGGTTTTCATACTTTGGGAACCTCATACCATTACACAATATGACAACTGTACCACAGAACTACAAATATGCTAAACAAATGTAGTAGATTTCTGTAATGAGAAGGGATTTAAAATTAACTACAATACATTTCTGTTTACCTTTTGTGTATGGAGGTTTTTGTTTAATTTCCAAAGGTTTGTAGACTAGTGAGTTCAAGCAAGCAGTAATGAAGCCAATTGTACATGGTCAGATATTTGTTTCTATCCCCTATTCCCTTTTCAAATAACCTCTACACCTAAACCTGCTCTCAAATCCCATTTGCTGAAGCTATGGGCAGACAGGGATGCTATATATTACTTCCCATATTACAAAACAGCTTGGCACTTTTATGAAACTGTGACTTGCTTAACAAGAAACAATACACATTTCATTCCTCATAAATTATGCTGTTCCCCTTTGATCAGTGACTGTATGTGACTAACACATTCAGTTCAGTATAGAACCGGCATCGAAACTTTGATTCTAATTTTTAAAAATTGTATTATATTCACAATGCATCTCCCCCTTAGGTCTCCTAATATACCTGGTAAAATAAGGTTAATAAAAACCTCTGTATTTATTATTTATATAATTATTTCTTTTTTTACCATTGCTTAAAAGTTGACTGAGCACCAGTTCTTATTTGCAGCAACAACCTGGGAGGAAATGGGTTAACTGGTGATGTGACAGCATTCGCAAGGAGTGAGAGGCAAATGGAAACATCCATTTGCGTTTTATCCAAGTCAGACTTAAGCACAAACTATAATGAAAACAATACTAATACACCGAATAACACAAAGGTGCCCAAGCTAGGGTCTAAACTTAGGTAGACATTTGTACACTGCAAAAAAGGGGTGTCTAAAAACAAGATAAAAACACTAAATCTGAAGGAAAAGTTACTCAAAACAAGTGAAATTATCTGTCCATGCAGCAAGATAATTTCACTTGACAAGATTTCTTGAATTAAGATTGGTTGTACTTGATTTAAGATTATAGTGTAAAGTTGAACACTTAAAATAACAAATTCACTCTTAAAACAAGATAAAATATCTAACACTTCTAAATCTAAATTTTTTTGTCTTGGTAAAAACCAAATAATTTGCAGTGTAGAATACGGGCAACAGTAATGGCCATTTGAAAAATCCTGATATGGAACACAGAGGATAGATAAATCTTCCTACCTAGCGTTCACACTATACATTTTTAGTGGGCTTCAGAGCGACGAGTCTCAGGTTGCGTCTCAATATGCATAGTATGCATACTATATAGTATGCCAGTCTACGATTAGTATGTCCCAAACCATAGTACGCAAATATAGTATGTCAGAAGTCCCCGGATGGTCTACTACTTCCGTGGGATTTTCGAAGTATTCAACCCTGCATGCTTTTTGGACTGATATAGCCCACAATCCTTTGCGACACAGAATAGGAGTGGTTTCCCGAAGCTGATCCTTCTTAGGCAGTGTTTAAAAGTAAGTATCCAAAAGTTGGGAAGTAATAAATGTGTTATTACATGTTTTTTTGTTATTGTACCAAATCTAAATAACGTTCAAATGAAATACGAACAGGTTGTGCCAAATGTTTAATGTTCAAACTTTGCGGGCTTCATCGCTTGTGGAAGTGGTCTAATTTTAGATGCAACGTCATGACGTGTTAGTTTTTCCCAATGCTAGCATACTCGCTTACTATATACTTAATAGTACATACTTTACTACCACCTGCGCAGTACATACTTTTAGTATGTAGTATGTAGTATGCATATTGGGATTCAGCCTCAATGTATACTCTATGACGCACGCATAGGGTGCAGAGCAGGCGAGGAGAGGGCATGGAAAAAGTAAAGCTTTTCTTAACCTTTTTGCTGAAGCGAAGGCACGTCAACCAATTGGGACACATAACGCCATGTGTACCAGGTCAATTGCACTGAATGTACAACGAACAAGGCTACATTTTGTTTCCGAAGGTGGCTATCCTTTTTGTTCCGTCAAAAAAATCAGTTAGAATACATAAAGTGTCTGGCTACCCTATTATTGTACAATCATACTTTACATTAGTAACGATATCCCAACAAATAAAACCAGTCACAGCGACAGCTTGCTGAAGTTGTTGGTATTCCTTATGAGTGTTTACCTAGAGCTGTTGATTGTCAATGTTATTCTAACTGGCTAAAGTTAGCTACATTTAGCTAAAATTACTCTGCCATATAGCGTCATTTAGAAAAATGTGCCAACAAAATCAAACTGATCTTCTGATTTAATTAATGTGAAGTTATCAAGTATATTATATATCACCGCTACTCAAGTGATTGATTGACAAATCCCATAAAATGTCCATAGAGCGACGAGTTCTAGGCTGGAGAGCTACGCGAGGTGTAAAATTTTGCTTTCCTCAAAAACAGGTGTGAACGCAGGGTTAGGCACGAAAGCACCGCGATCACTGAAAAGGCAATCTTCAGTTGTAAATATATTGAGTAGAGATATGCACTAAAACAATCTCACACTGGCAGTATCTTATGTACTACTTGAGGCTATATAAAAGTCATCTGAATTTACTGGTGCAATTTGTCATTAGATAACACATTTCAAAATGCGGGAGAAACACAAACAACATGTCTTCACAGACAAACAACAGGGTATAAATACTTATAACACTTGGCATAAGATTTTAGATGAGAGGGATGAGTGATCTAGCTAGCTAACTGATAATAATTGGGATGCTAACAAAAAACATTATTTACACAAAATGTAAAACAAAATGTAACATTACTCACCGTAAAAACTGAACTGCCGACTCCTTTGAGTGTCTTGTCGTACATCCGAAAGCCACAGCCATGCCCTAAAACGCCCCCTGCTTTATCGCAGATTTTAAAATCAATGAGACCATAATTTAAAAAAGTTACATTATTCTGTATTGCGGAATACTTAAAACTAGCCATAAATTGATTGGGACCATAAACTCATTATGACATTTTTTTCTGAGGTAATAAATCAAGTGTGAAGTGGGTCTTATTCTCATAGACTTCTACAGAAACCGAGCTCTTTTGCAACCACATGTGCCGCCCCCAGCTGGTATTCAGATAGAATGCAGGTTTAGGGCACTTCAGCATTTGCGTCACTTTGCCAAACCGGATGCTTGCCCTGTGGTTCAGCCATTCAATGAACACTCACACGCTCTCATGATTGATAACCACTTGTGTGGTGTTCAGAGCTGTGAGACCTGGTTTCAATGTTTACTAAAAGAAAAAGTAAATAAATAGTTTTTCAACCTGAGACTGATTGGCCTAATTTTCTGTGAAGAACATGTAAAAGGACATTTTGATTGAGTGCACACTGGGCAAACCCAGTACACATTTACACTACATACGTGATGTTCAGATCCTTTGGACCCAAGGACAATAAAACTGGTGAAATCATGTAAACATGACAAAACATTTACAAAATATTTGGTTTGTATCTTCACTCTTTATTCCTCCTACCTGAGCCAGCTGTTTGGTTTTCTGTGTGTGTACACCCCCCCCCACCCCCACACGCACCGAGAACCTATCTGGTCCTACTTTTCCCACACTTCACCCTCTATAACTGGTGCGATTTCTTTAAGACTGCAAGGGAAGCTCGGCTTCCCCTTAAATCTAAAAAAATATGGTCAAATATGAACTATTGTGTTAACATTTTATTGACAAAAAATGCATTAGAACACATTTATCTCAATGACGGGTTTGTTCAGAATCAGCTAGGTATAGCAGGTTGACTGACTTGATTTCCTTCTCATACATTCCCGTAGCATCACAGTGCATTTCCCTGTTGAAGCCTGGTGTCCATGGACTTCAATGGAGCTGCTTTGAACAGTTTTTTTCAGTGCTTTGAAACTAGATTGTCATTGGATAAATGCTGCAATTATGTCCCGCCCATGGACGCTCAGCATCTCTGGGGGTGAATGGAGGAGTTTATACTTCAAGTCCTGTATTCAGATCATGACCTGCATTGGGGAAAGCTGTGTGATTACTTGGTGTCAGTACTTGAAGTGGGAAAAAAAGGTGCCAATACTCTCTTGCATTGGCAAATTATTATGACCGTTGAGATTTTTACAGTGAAAAACAAAACTTGGAGATATTGCTGGTACAACAAAAATTTGAGGTTACATATAACAACATAAATGTATTTATTTTAACAAGTTGTGTGTGTATGCATGTGAAAACAGAACTCAGGCTCTGGCACACGTATTCTTTTAGTACCTTTCTGAAGCCAAGCAAACATAACGACTTACAAAAAGACACACTTCTTTTTAGTTTCTAGATTTTCAGCAGTGAAATATCTGTTATGATCAGGCAGCAGCCACAGGCATCAGACAACTTTTTTGAACTAGTGTTTGTGGAGAAGCGAACTTCTGATAGCAGTGGAAGAGTACTGGCTACATGCGAGAAGTAGCGGTACGCAAGAAAAAGTGCTGGTACGCTTAAGAGTAAGACGTCTTAGCGCAAGTTTCGCAAAGTAATTCAAACTTGCCAGACCAAAAAACATTACTGGTACTTTACTATGCAATTGAACTTGGATGCCTCTGGTCAACACATGACTATCTCTTTTTCCAAACAAACTGGAGTTCAGTAAAACCCAAAAGATTGAAATTTGAATGTAATATAGCTGAGAATTACAGTGATTTATTGAACACATCCGACATTTATATGCCATCCATTATCCCTGGGCCATCCTGTCACTGTCCCAGAGTGGGATGGTGTGGCAGTGGACTGAGATATGGACTCAAGTGTGTGTATATATATATGCATTTATAAGTATATTCACTGCATTGTGTCTATTGTGTTTATTTGTGTTCATGTTTGCCAGTACATATGTACTGTTGCTTTAATAATAATAATAATAATAACCTTTATTTTATAAAGCGCCTTTAAAAGCAGCTTCTCAAAGCGCTGTACATACATACAATAAACAATTTAAAAACATCAACAGGTAAAAGCAAGTTTAAAAAAATAAGTCTTGAGTTGACCTTTAAAAAATGGCATAAGACTGTGCTTCCCTAAGTTCAAGAGGCAGATAATTCCAAAGGACAGGTGCATAGGAGGAAAAAGCCCTGTCACCCATAAACTTTAAACGAGTTTTAGGAACAACCAGCATGCTTGATTTTAAGGAGCGCAATTTAAGCTTTAAGTTCAGTTTGTCTATGTTTGGCGCCACTCTCCTGAACACCACTAACTATGGATAGGTCTCAGTTTCGTTCATGCAGGTGCTTCTCATATCTGATTGCTAATTACTTGCAGCTTGTTCAGTTGAGATCCTATTTAAGCTGTGATGATTCAAAGGAGGGTGTGGTTCATTAAGGAAATGTCGCTGAAGGAGAATTGATAACCAGGAGCGATGCTATTCAGCAGTGAGCAGTGAGCACAAGTGTGTTGTGTGGTTTGAGTTATGCTTAGGCTCTAGATATATATATTGTTTTCAGCGTCTATGCCGCTGTACGAGCATAGTGGATAGAATATATTGTTGTGCCTCCTGTTTAGACAGTTGAGTTATACATATGCTGTATATCTGTTCTTGTCTCTAAAATAGCCTAGTATCATATATTAATTTGCTGTGCACTTGCTGTGCTGTGTCATCTGCAACTACACTGTCTTATATACTTCCTGGATGTTACTTATATAAAAGCTACAAACCATCAACTCCTTGTCTGGTCTCCCTCCATATCCAACTGAACTGTGACACATCCAAATACTTACTAAACACGAGTGTAAAGTATACAGTATGTATGCTGCAGCGCTGCTGAACAATTTAGTTTGCAAACAAACAAATTATTCTGGAGATGGCTTATTCAACTAGCCTACTTAAAGGACAACTCCGGCACAAAATGAACCTAGGGGTTAATAACACATTGGTACCGAGTCGACCGTTCTCTGGGATATGTTTTAGTGCGAACTGATAATTACCTTATTGTTAGTTGTGGGCATGGATGAAGTAAAAATAAATCGCTATTATTGACCACTAACAAGGCTCAAAATAGCACCACACTTCCAAGGTAGGATAATGACAGTCCCTAAATGCTTACCGAAGCATTGAGAACTTTGTAAGTGTACAGACAATTCATTAGAAATATAGTTTAAAAGACATTACCGTTCATGTCTACAAGGCAGCCACCATCTTCAAAACTGGGCACATTTGACTAGCATGAAAACATATCCCAGAGAACTGTAGAGTCGGTAGCAATGTGTTATTAACCCCTAGGTTCATTTTACGCCAGAATTGTCCTTTAACTTGTGTGAATACATGGCAGAAAGTAACTTCGGTTTATTTGAGATGATGCTTGACATTTGGGTCATGGGAGGCTGCGCGTTTGTAAACTGCAGGTGCAAACTTAATTGCATCACTGTTTGATCAGAGGCTGGAACACGGTCTGAGACAGTTTAGTCTGAAGCTTAGCAGCTTTGGAAATTCTCACGGGAGAGAAACAAGACCATTATGAATGAAGTGTTGCATGAATTGCACCTTAAAAAATATACATCACATCAGATTTTGGAAAGATTCATCGGTTGAAGACCTTTGCTCTACAGTCAGCTGCAAATTGGGAACACAACAAATGAACAGATTTGCGTATGTGGCTCCTTACCACAATAAATCAGTATGGCAAAAATATTCTCTTCAGAGTGCCTCAGAAATGGTTTTTGAAGATAGCAAAGCTAATGTGAAAGGATAGTGTTGGAAAGTGACAGTGAGTTGAAAAAGAGGATGAGCTCATCAGACAGCCAGGTCCAGCCCATCAACAGCCTGCTCCAGGACCAGCCAATCAACAACCAGCAACATGGCTCGCCAGTCAGCAGCCAGCCCTAGGACCAGCCAGTCAACCGCTAGCCCTAGGACCAGCCGGTCAACAGCCAGTCACAGGACTAACCTGTCAGAAGCGAGCCCCAAAACAGCCAATCAGCAGCCGGCTCAGGATCAGCCATCCCAGGACCAACAAGACACAGTACACATTCATCAAATGCAAGATACATTTACAACACACAAACTAAAACTCCCTCATGAGGTGTGTTAGACTGGCATGAATGTGTGCTCAATAGGGCTCATTTATAATTTCCATAAAATACTGAATATAAAATGTGTCTTTATAATGATGAAAACCTTGTTCAATTAATATTTCTTCATGATAAACAATATTTATTCCACTATGTCTTCATTATTATTTTATTTTTTTGACAAAAGTGACGTCAGAAAAGATAAATGGCACATCTCTTGATAGATATTTTAAGTTGTTATGCCTGTATTGTTTTAATATAACAATAATGCTGTGGGTCCAACAGCCCCCTGAACATAACAGAAACAGAAACACCACATAAGGGTTAAAGACTAATATGGGAGGAACTGTCCAGACAAAAGGAAACACAACAAGGGTGCTGTCAGTCACGACCTCAGCCATGATAGGTGAACCTGCTCACGGACATAATGACGTAGTTTTCCTCTTGGCAGTTGGATATTGAACTGGGGGCTTTATTGGATTGAGATTGAGGGAATATGAAGACCATTGGAGTGATGTTGATGGAAACCACTTGAGTAGATGCATTAAACATTATACTGCATGTAAACAAGTGCAAGTGGACTGTGGCCATTAGGAGACACTGCTTAGGTACTGTATGCTGCGGCATTAAAATGGTGCAGTTAGTATTTAGCAAACCCAGTGTGTGCAAAAAAAACACATTCTCCACACCATCACACCACCACCACCAGCCGGTACTTTTGACACATGGCAGAAGGGATCAATGGCTTCAATTGGTTTATGTCCAATTGAGAACCTAACAACAACATGTCACAGCAGAATATGACATTTGGCAGTTTAGACAACATTTTTCCAACTTAATTTGGCCAGTTTACGTGATCATGTGCACATTGTTGCCATATCTTTCTGTTCTAAGCTGACTGGGATATAATACACTGTGGTTCTCTGCTGCTGTAGCCCATCTGCTTCAATTTGAAAAGGTTCTGTGTTCAGAGATGCTCTTCTGTACTCTGTACGCTGTTGTAAAGAAGTGGCTATTTTAATGTGTGGCTTTTCTGTTAGCTTGAACGAGTCTGGTTATTCTCCTCTGACTTCTTTCATTAATAAGGTATTTTTAGCCACAGAACTCCTATTCACTAGATGCTTTGTTTATCCCACTATTGTCTTTAAACTGTAGTGGATGAAAATCCCAAGGTCAGCTGTTTCTGAGATGCAAGTAGTCTACCATCACTTGCACCATCAATCATACCACGCTTAAACCTGCACTATTAACATTTTCGAAAACTGCAAAAAAATACAGAACTATGTTTTAGGATTAGTAAACGTTGGAAGCATATTGGATCCAGGGGTGGAAAAAATCTACTTAAATAGTACAAAATACAAACAATGGTAGGATAGCAAAATTGACATTTCACAATATCTACGCAACTGGCAAAAAATGCATATTATAGACAAAATAATAATGTGTATTTTCTGAAATTGTTTATATTGTCCCTGTATTATTCTTGTGTTCAGTAGAAACATATACAGTATATATATAAAAATAATTAAATAAATATGTGAAAAAGTATGTAAAATTCATGCTGACAGGACAAATGAATGGAACGTTACATAGTGCAGCTTTAAATGTTCAGAATTAAAGCTGTAACAACAGAATTACAAAATTAAATGCTTTATAATACAAACATGCACACCCTTAAATGCCTAAAGTGTATTAAAGATGGACTGGCATGTACTGATTGACGTCTCATTGAAATTCCTTTTCAAATAGCAGAATATACACATGTACAATGTACAAAATCATTGTGCAACCTAAAACTGCTTTTTCTGATTTCAAGCTTTTCACCGAAAGAGAAGGTAGTTCTGTTTGCATTAGGCAAAATTCTACAGTGTGGCTTTAGTGTCACTTATGTCAATCATTTTGGCAATTCCAACGTTCAAACAAAAAATAACTGAATAACTTGTTCCCTGTCTGCCTGCTTTTTATTGCAAGTAATAGCAAATGGTGGGTGTACCTTGGATGTCAGTTATTCATGGGTAAAAATGTAGTGTCTATAATAATATCACATAAGAATATTGATAGTAGTGTCCAGCATTCATTTTAGATTTTGTTTGTGATTTAGCTTTGAAATCCAGCACTTGCAGAGATTAAATTATGCTCATGTATTAATTTTTTAACAATCCCAATCGGTCATGTCCAATTCGCCGTGACCCTGCCTTGTCTGTAATCAGCAATTATCTAACACGCTAACAAAACTGGTTAGTGTTAGACATACCTCGGGTACATTCAGCATAGACAGAAATGCCGTGACCAGAATTGAACCCTGTCTACTGTGATGTAGTTGTCCTGCATAGCCGCGCCTTAACCCACCTCACCACATAGGGCCCCCGGCTTGTGTTTTTCTACCATATGTTCAAGTTTATGGACAGATGCAAATAGACAGGCCCCTCCCCTATGTCAGAAGAAGTACAGAAGTCAAAGAGCTACAACATGAATTACATAATGATGATAAAACAACTGTTTAATAATAATAAGCCAAACTATGTATCTAACTTGGATTTAAGACATTGGCTTTGAATCCTTTTCAACCATAATAGGCACATGCCAAAAATGTATGAAAAACTATAACTGCAGAGTTCATTGATTTCACTAAGCAAACCTAGTGTGCCATCTCATGGAGGATTCTGGAAGGAAAATCTTTGGAATAAAAAGTTTCTGAAGAAATTAGCAGGTTGCACACATACAGTACAGTATGTACCTTCAGAAACAAGTCCAACTATTTAAAGAGGAAAACAAATTAATAGATTCAATTTTAAATGCAAGTTATAACATTATACATTCGTGTTATTTCATTTAAACTAGTAAAGGCATTGAATTTTAAGACAAGGAAAAAATGAAAAATTGGAAAACATTACATACACAGAATATTGTATATTAATATATAATAATCATCAAATTACAATAAATACTTGACGACACAAAATGCTGATGGATTTAGCAGGTGCACCAATCAGATTGCAGCTTGTTTATTTTATTTTTAGTTTGGTGTCATGAAACTGTCAAGCTTAACGGTTTGTAAATATCTATCAAATGCAGCTTACTATCGGTATAGGTGTGTTTAAGACATGAGCTAAATGGGGCATTTACCTTTAAGGTAACAGTAATGAGGCGCTGGCAATGAGGACGTAGATGTGACGTGAGCAACATGTCTCAACGTTGTAATACTTCTCATAGTTTTGCCAAGAAAAATCTGAATTATTACGAATCTTGCCTCTAGCAGAGAAAGGAGAGCATGAGTAGAAGTTGCCCATGAGCGTAGGAGCACCTTTTGGTAAGTATTCTGATTAATTATTTTGTAATTTTGACTGTATGCCTCCACGTCCCCTGATTGCCTGGGAGCTTCTCCCGGACTTTACTGTAATTTTTCTACTGTGTGACAGTAAGTCGCGTGATTATGACCTAACAGTTAGCATATTTTGACAAAAACGGCTGCTACGGGGCCATAACGTGAGATACAAGGAAATTTTGCTTTTTATACATTGTACTGTTTCTTTAGAAATAAACATTGGTGTATTGCTGCGGAGCTCTCCGGCATCCAGCAGAAATAGAAGCTCTGCGTATCTGCTCCGGAGGGCTGCGGATCGCCGGAGCTGGGACGGAGTCGGAACGCAGCCGTTCCGCAGTCAGTGAAAATACACACATTGGCCCTCATTTATGAAACGTGCGTACGAACTAAAACAGGCGTACGACGGGCGTACGGCGATTCATACGCAAAGCAGCGGATTTATCAATTTGAACGTGATCGTAGGCTGCGATAAAATCTCACGTCTGGTCTGACTTCGTGTACGCAAATTCTATAGTGTGACTAGCGGTGTTCATGGTATAACCACCCGG
>JACXGM010030791.1:0-13158 GCA_016801145.1 Umbra pygmaea
CACACACACACACACACACACACACACACACACACACACACACACACACACACACACACTGGAGCTTCCAGAAGAGACAATGATGTACAAATGTCCATTTCCAATAGATTTCTATTATTGATAGCCAACTATTTCTATTTACAAGACAGTAATCAAACAGTATGGAATTGTGTTTATCAGAAAGGGAAATGCTTTGATCGTCTTCAAGAAAATCACTGAATATTTCCTAACCCTTTAATTAAAAACAGCAGAACCATTATACCCATCTTCCATTGACCTCTTTTAAAGCATGTTGTGCTGCCTCAAGCTGGTACTGACTGGCCGAGGCTGGCCATAGATGTGTTTCCACTACCTTGACAAAGAACAGTTCTCGCATTTCAAGTGTTTGTGAATGACACAAAGAGAGAGAGAGACAGAGACAGAGAGAATTCATGCGAGAGGTACTACTGCTATACCACGCTATATAGAGGAAAACATTTGCATAGCTCCACCATTTACAGAATATATAATGTATACGATGTATATATATATATAATGAGATATAGAGGTAGAACAACAATACCAGGCAACTTTTAAGTCTGATTCACACCACTGTTTAAGTAGAAAAGTATATTTCAGTTAGGGGCAGGGGCACTGTGTAGCATTTCACTGCTGAGAACAGTAGGCCAGGGGGTAAAGAAATGAACGAACATTGGCAACTGAATTTCTCCATTTGTAATCATACCCACCAACCTGTTATGTCCCGGGCGAGTAGCCTACTAGTTCTTTGTTCCTCTGATATAGCCTGACTCGGCATGGTTTCAAGCAGGCTGGAGGTAGATGGATACCCAATCCAAACCGTGACATTTGGTGGAAACACCCCATCAGAAGAAATCTGCTCGATCATTCCGAACTACACACAGTATCTGGACAATGAAAGCTATTCTTGGACACCTTCCTACTTTCTCTGTACTGTAATGGTGATGGATTTCCTTAGAGCCATACAGTTCTACCAGTGAATCACATCACTGTTGGAGTCATTCCATAAAACCCCTTCCATAAGTACACCGACATTAGTCATCTTCCAGCCTTGCATTGTGCACGTGTTCAAACAGGAACAGGTGATACATCATACTATCATTTCAATCAATTAGGCAAATATCCCTCTCTGCCGCTAACCCTCTTTTTCACATCTTACTCTTTACCATCTCTTCTTCTCTCGTTCTCTTTTTCAGACCTCTTTCTATAATAGCAGCAGGTAATGCAAGTAAATACAATTTGTTTGATTGCACGTTAATTCCCAGCATTCGTATTGCCTAGATATCTGGGTGCTCCTTTACAGGTATTCACAAGTTATTGGCCAGTTCCATGACACTGCACAAATCTCTAGCTGGCTACACAGCTTTCTCTTGTCAATTCACAGCCACATATTTTCCAGATTACGTTTTAATATTAATACTAAATTAATCATATTTGACAAGACAGTGGGTAAAAATAGAGGCAAGAGTTATTGCTGAAAGAACACTGGGCCCAATTCAAACCCATGCTGCAGCAGTAAATATATTTCTTTTGCATGCTTTCAACTCTTCCAGGAGCAACTATTTCAGTCTACCCTTGGTCCAAACAGATTGTCAAGACTGAGAGAGTGTATCATCCTTCATACAGAAGACAGGCCACCCATAAGCTCTGAATTAATTCTTTTTTTTAGATATTCCATTGCCTAACAAACTGTTTGAATTTTCAGCAAAATCGCTGATTGGTCAAGGTGAAAACATAGACATGATGTCACACTAGTGTTTTGGTGTGTGGTTCCAATTGGCACCATATTTAAAGTACAAAGGGTGTAGTTATTACGGAAAGTGTAGCCTTGCAATAAACTCGTTATAACCAACAATATTGATGGAACAACTTTGGAATGGAAAGTGGACATTGGACCACTTCAGATGAGACTCCATACAAGAGATTACACATTTCATTTATTTAATATATTTGATGCTTTTTCGAATGTTGAAATATTTATCCTAAAAAGTAAGCGTATCACTTTTCTTCTTATGTGTAGCTGCAGAACACATCTGTATAGAGTTACTGTGCTGAATCAGCATTTTCTTTCCATTACGTAACTCTCTGACTTTCAGACATGACGGATGATCATCTTACATCAGGAGAGAAAACCTGACCCGGGGTCAGAAAAAGGACATCTGACAGATGCACCAGTGTTCTGTCTGCTCTGGGCACAATGTGATCGTCTGGGACAGACGGTAAGGTGGAGGGTGCCCGTTGTTAGCCTCCTTAATACTTCATGAGCTACATGAGGAGGTCACCTTTAAGAACAGTTGTGCTGGCAGAAAGAAAAGACAGCATCATGGGATCAGTCGGTCTCTCTCTCCCTCATGTTCTGTCTCTCTCTATCTCTCTGATTCTTCTCTCTCTACTCTCTCTCTTCTTATCCTCTCTCTCGCTCTCTCCGTTATGTGTGTCCTTGCCCACATCTGTCCATAAGATCTTCTCACCGGGGGCTGTATGGTGCGGTTGTCCTTGCTGATGTGATGGACGATGCCTGAGATACAGAGTGGCCCAGCAAAGCCCAGCAGGTCAGCCAGGAAACGGAAAGTGATGCTGATGATGAGGGGTCGTCCAAACGCCTGCCGAAGGGCCCTCCAGATCCACTTAGTGCCCTGGGGCGTGGAGCCCAGAGGCCTCTGGAAGAGCAGAGACATAAAGGTTATATGATGTAAAAAAAATTACTTTGCACTACAGCTGTTCTCACGATCAGTCCTACCACACAGACAACATTTTAGATTTTAAGGACTCACTTCAGAAAATAAAGACCACATATTAAAATGTAGCTGAAGGAGCATGAACGTGATTAGGAGTCAGAACATCAGTAGAATTAAAGACCTACAGAACTAGGATAAGCTTGCTGGCTCTTTGGTTCTGTTAGCCTGTTGCATGTGTTTAAGACGGAAAATAATGATGATTCCTTAAAGTCCTATACAATTCTAAAGGCAAAACATTGGGCTCTGGGACAGTATGGAAGATGCAAAAGACAAACAAAAAGAGTAATTTGAAAAATCAGTTCACCCTGTACTATATTGAAAACACATTATGTGATGTTTTACTTTGTGAAGTTAATTAATTTTTCTAAATATACACTCATTTAAAATCTGATTAGAATTAGAATAGAATTAAAAAAATACTCATTGGTGAGGGCATGGAAAATACAAAAACTCACGCCCCAATAACGTGCAACCGAAGCCTCGTCTCCATTACCATGTAGAACCGTGAAATTCACGGTTCCGCCTGGTTATAGATGTGTCTCCATTACCCTTCTGAATTCTGGAACTCAAACTTTTCACAATTTTTTTGCAGGCTGGCAGCCTCGTTTGAAAGCTTGTGCCAGCAGCACCGTTGGGCGGTCTTATCACTGGTTCCAGGTCGGCAAAATCGCTGATTGGTCAAGGTGAAAACATAGACATGATGTCACACTAGTTTTTTGGTGTGTGGTTTCAATTGGCACCATATTTAAAGTACAAACGGTGTAGTTATTACGGAAAGTGTAGCCTTGCAATAAACTCGGTATAAACAACAATATTGATGGAACAACTTTGGAATGGAAAGTGGACATTGGACCACTTCAGATGAGACTCGAAATCAACTATATCTTGCATTTTTGTAAATGCACCCTTCTGGCTCTACGTGATTGTTTTACTACAGTGCTTCGCGGTTGGCAGTCACAGGTAGCTCTGGATGAGCGTCATCTTCTGACGCCGCCAGCCAGCTCGTTGGAAGCAACTGGGGTTAGGTGTCTTGCTCATGGACACCTCAACACTTTGTCAGGAGGACCCGGAGATCGAACCACCAACCTTCCGGTTGCTAGACAACCTACTTGACCCACTGAGCCACTGCCGCCCCAAGTGTGTGTGTAGGGGGTATTCCACGAAGACCTATTAAGTGGAACACTACTAAAACACATTCAAGAGGGGAGGAAATGTAACGGGTGATAGATAGATAAATAGATGGGAGTCATACGCATCTTGTGTTTTGGGATATTTAATGAGGAACTGCGAAATGCAGACACACAGGTAGAATACCCTAGGGCTTCACGTAGGCCCGAAAATAATAAAAGATGTCACAAAGGCAACAACTAGCAGACAACACCTAGGCCTTTAGCAGTGGCAGCACATATACACGCAATGAGAACAGACAGAGACACAGGCAGAGAGGGGAACATATATACACTGGGGATGGTAACTATGACAGACTGGTGCACAGGAGAGGGCGTGGCTTCAGTAGATTTGTAACGTTGACCACTGGAGCCTGGACACCGCAGGAGAGTGAGTCACAGCAGAGGGAGATATTACATGACATACCTGGCCTAACAATATATCATGTTTAAATGTTATTGACATGTATTTTGTTTATTTATTCGGATAGCCGTGCAAACTACATTATCGACCAGGAATCACAGTGCATCTTAAACATTATCATGGTTTGCTTTTCAGTGATTATCTAAATTAGTGAGGCCCAGAGTTCAAATTTGGCAGGGAAAATCCTTATTACTAAGTCATTGCCTTTCATTATGCATAATGGCACGTGTTCTATTGCGAAAATAAGCTTCCCTATTATACTGATCACGCTAAAAGCCTTACACGTACAAGCCTTGGACTGAGAGGACAAAATAGTTTATTAAACCTATGTACTATTGTATTGAGAACAAATCGTGTTTGTGGAAATTATTTGTATGCTTAATGTGATATTTTAGTACACATTTTTACTTATATGTATATAAAGTTACCGGTACTTTATAAATTATTACCATTTTATGTTGTTGTTGTTGTTATACTACTTTGAACATATGTTTTGATAGTTGATAGCTACTTTTGGGACTAGGATACTGAATCTGCCTCGTTAGAAGAGGGGAGAACAATAAGTATTTTAATTCATATCATTGCAACTTATCGGTGACAGTCACTGAAATGGCTGTTGGAGAGCTAGCTGGCTAGCCAGCTAGAATGATCTAGCGTGTATTTTCGGTGTATATACTTGGATGACTGCAACATAAAATGGAAACAAATCCATGATAGTATAGTGCTCAATCTATGCTAACATGGTGGTATAGCTCTTGATTGACTTTGAGGGAATTAGTTACTGGTTGTATCATTGCAGGATATGGTGAATGGCTAAATATTTAACTGCCTTCTCTTGGGGTAAGCGGTCACTCAACATGGGTGAAACAGAGTTAAGGAGCTGTTTAACATGATCTAGCTTATATTATTTGTGTAAATACTTGGATGAATAAGATGTAAAGATGTAAAATTAACTAATAGGTGACAAAATATTGCTCAATCTGTGCCATAGGTGGTATAGCTCTCAATCAACTTCGAGGGAATTTGTGACCGATTGTATCATTACAGGATATGGTGAATAGCTAACTAGCTTACAGCCTTGTTTTGGGCCAAGCAATCACCTGACCTGGGTGTAGCAGCGATAAGCCGGTTAGCATGATCTAGTGTGTATTTTTTGTGTATATACTTGGATGAATGCAATGCAAAATTAAAATGTATCAGTGACAGTACAGTATATTGCTGAATTGCTGACTAGCGTGTATTGTTTGTGTATATTGTGTGATGATTGCGGCATAATATGAAAATATCTTTGTGACAATATTGTTGATTCTGTACCTACTATAGCTAACTAAGTCCTATAGTTTCCTTTCATATGTAGCTAGCTAGCTTTCTATATATATTGAATCTGCATCATTAGCAGTCAACAGTAGGCTACATGAGGTGTCACTGTTAGACAATGGTGTAAAAAAGCAGTCATCTTTCGGGAATCGTGTAGTTATTAAAGCTTGGTACAACACTGTCAGTGTGGTGTTGTAGTACTCGAGACCAGTCTTGGTCTCGAGACCGGTCTCGAGACCACTTTTTGATGGTCTCGGTCTCGTCTCGGACTCAGTCATTGAGGACTCTGGAATTTTCTTTAAGACCAGTCTAGACCACAACTGTGGAAATATCACTAAATTGCCAGTATATTGTCTAATCTTTTGTTAACATCCTTGCTTTCATTGGATGTAAAATGTAGGCTACTGATTCAAATCCAAGCAATAACGTGACTCATTGCTAATTATGTATTTTTGTTACCGCTGTCATTTTGTTACCATCCCCGCCCCCTTTCACTCGCACTCCCAAGAAAGTGAGCTGTGGTTTTCTGGGAGCGGGAGAAGATGTCTGCAAAATCTTCAGTAATACAATTCGGCTGGAAAATCATAAAGAATATATTTGTAAAACAACATCCAGAAGAAAACATACAGCTTCTTGTAAATACTGCAGTGCTTCAATTTCAGAGATGCTGGGGACTACTTCAAACTTTTATCGTCACTTAGAAAGGAAGCACAAAGAAAGGTAAGCTATGTGTAAGAGTGATGTTAGCAAAGCTATCTAGCTAACTGTAGCAACCTGCCTCGGATGGGAATTGAAAACCGGTTCCACTCGAGAACCGGTTCTAACAGAGCCATATATAAAGACATCTTTATATACAGCTCTGGGTTCTAAGTTTTATGAACCATCGATATTGTATGCCCTCGACGTTAACGAGTCCTCTTATCGATGCTCCTGCTCCAAAGCTAATTTTTGTCCCACCATAGTCTTATTTGATCAATGAGTAATGTAGACAAATTGCTGCGCGTGTGTAGCTAATGTTAAGTTACATCGACCTTAGCTAATATCAGCTGCATACAGTTCCCGACATTAAAGCTACACGCCGAGGTGATGCTCCCTCGTTTGGGTGAGAGAGCTAACCTAGAAATATGAGCAGAGAGTGGAGACTGAGTAATGCGCCTCAACTCAATGAGAAATGAATAAATTATATAGATTATTGTATGGCACATTACTTTCAGAGAGCGAATTTTTTAGTTCCGATTTACAGTTGCAGTTCATCAAATGTATAACTTTTTACCAGCATTTAACTTCCTTGTTTACCTTTTTGAAAAATGTGATTGCCAAAATACCATTGATTTATAATGCGTTTACTTTTTGATGAAACTGTTCCCAATTAAATCAATTTTGTACTATTATAAATCACATGCAGTTAGACCACTGACTTTCTGACCTTTTTGTATTAGATATCTTTTGTTGCTTTGATTACACATAAAAGCTATACGACTCTTACTTACAATAGTTGTTCCTAAACATCAACATTTCACATATAATTACTGTATTCATTACAATACACAGCTTTTCTGCATTTTAAATGTGGACTTTTTGGCTTTTTTTTACACATTTGGCTATGTGGTTTTGAAAAAAAGGATTGTTGTTGGTTTAACAACAACATAACTTTATGTATTGTTTATAAAAGGCGGAGAAAAGTGAAGACTTTAGTGATGAACAATGAACAATGTTTTTACATTCTGTACTAAATGATGGAAGTCACACAGGAGTATTGTGTATAATAAAGATGGTTAAGTTTATTTCAGCTTTGAGTGTTTAACATCTGTGTTTCTATGGGAATGTGGATCTTTCATATCAATTTGAAAAGCTCTTTTGATCATGTTTCACATTTTATTGTGTCATGTAGTGTTGGGCGCTGGTCTTGGTATTGACTCGGTCTCGCCCTCCCTCAGTCTTGGTCTCGGCTTGGTCTCGGCCCCTAAAAGTCTTGGTCTTGTCTCGGTCTCGATACACTCTGGTCTTGGTCTTGTCTTGGTCTCGGGTTAGGTGGTCTTGACTACAACACTGTGTCAGTGTCACAATAAATGTTTGTGTTTAAAAAAAGAATTCTCATTTTAAAAGGTTTGTTACTAATTTCAAGCTATCGACCCTGTTAAAGCCATTTTCAGAACAACAAAATCTACTCGCTAGGGTGGCAGGCACTATGTTTGTTTTGAATTCTGGACCTTGTGGTATTTCAAGTGCAGACTTATTCAGAAGCAGCCGAGTCGACCGTGAAATGTTCTCTCGGTTATTCTCGGATACATTGGCAGGCAGACCATTGTACAGTTTGACTTAAATCATCTATAGTATTGTTCGTAAATATAATATTATGAATCACAGTGCAAAAAAGTCTAATTAAAATCTCCACAAAAGTAAAACGGATGTACACTGGTGTTTAAAATTTTGGGTTCACATGTCCTAATCAAATAAGTTTCTCATGCCTGTGCCAATGACAGTCATCCCAAAGTCAAGCCAGTCTAAACCTACAAGTAGACTGTTTGAGCTCACAGACTGACTGGATGAATGCTGAGCAGGGTCAAGCAGAGAACACAGAATATATTGTGGGGAGATGAAAAAGCATCTGAGACTGACCCCTTTTCAGTACCCATTACAGTAGGAGCTGAACTGAACCATCAACAAAGACTTGGCGAGGGACATTATACAACTTTGGGCCACAGTGAGATACTCTGAAAGGACAGGGTGAACACATCTGATGTGTCACACCCCAGAATGACTGAAACATCACATAGAGGTGCAGCAGTTCAAGTAAGGATTGAAAGCACTGCAGCTTGTGATGAGAACTACAGTAAAGAAGAGAGCGAGATTCAATTCACTCTGACAGCAGGAGTCAGGAGTGATTCTAACATGTGAAGCATCTTGAGGGATAAACAGACAACAGTCAACAGACAACAGTCAAAAGTCAACAAACAACCCCAGACCATGAGAAACATCATGCAGAAACAAACAGAGAGAAGTAGAAATACTACTGTTGTTAAAATTTTGTTGCAACTTACTGTACACTGACAAAGAAAATATCTATCTGACATTGTAATTGATAGTTTAGATAAATAGAAATGGCAAAGTAATTTGCTTGTTAACTTTGAGGTCTATTTTAAGACTTGAGTAGGTTTAATAGTTAACTAAATAATGCTAGTTGAAAAGAGTAACACTATTTGAGAATTAAGATATAGCTTATTGCACGAAAGATAAAATAAAAATGAAGTATCATAGCATATTATGTTAGCATGATTTAATGATAAACTTAAGCATTGTTTTCTCTTTTGCTCCACAGGTATGGGACATCCTTTCTCAAATGCATGAAAATCAATGGACTGAGAGGGGAAGCGACCCCCATTTTAATCTTCTTAGTAGCACTGTTTGTTTAGAAAGGTTCCACACATGTGGAATACCTACATGGATGATGAATTCCATCACAATATATACTGATAGTGAAAGAATATGAACAGTTTAAAGAAGAAGAAACCCATTTCAAGAGAAGAAAATAATTTCAGAAGAAAATGAGACGAACACAATCGCAAGAGAAAGACAGTGACAAAAAAGAAGATAAAGAAAGAGACTTTGGGAAGGTAAGTCAACGATTTAAGCTTTGGACCAGGTGGTCTGAAGATATGAACTGACATAAGATAATGAGGATGGACAAAGTGAAGCCAGGTGCTAGGGAAAAGGTCTAGGGGTTAGCTCACATGTATATTTCGAATATAGTATACATTGGGATTATATGTTTCATATGACATGCCAAGGAAGAAAAAAGATATTAAAACCAACAGATGTTTAATTAAAACTATCCATCCATCCATTTTCATCCGCTTATCCGGCATCAGGTCGCGGGGGCAGCAGCTTCAGCAGGGGACCCCAAACGTCCCTTTCCCGAGCAACATTAACCAGCTACGACTGGGGGATCCCGAGGCGTTCCCAGGACAGGTTGGAGATATAATCTCGCCACCTAGTCCTGGGTCTTCCCCAAGGCCTCCTCCCAGCTGGACGTGCCTGGAACACCTCCCTAGGGAGGCGCCCATGGGGCATCCTTACCAGATGCCCAAACCACCTCAACTGGCTCCTTTCGACGCAAAGGAGCACCGGCTCTACTCTGAGATCCACACGGATGACTGAGCTTCTCACCCTATCTCTAAGGGAGATGCCCGCCACCCTCCTGAGGAAACCCATTTCGGCCGCTTGTACTCTGGATCTCGTTCTTTTGGTCATGACCCAGCCTTCATGACCATAGGTGAGGGTAGGAACAAAAACTGCCCGGTAGATTGAGAGCTTTGCCTTCTGGCTCAGCTCTCTTTTCATCACAACAATGCGATACAATGAGTGTAATACCGCCCCCGCTGTGCCGATTCTCCGACCAATCTCCCGTTCCATTGTTCCCTCACTCGCGAACAAGACCCCAAGGTATTTGAACTCCTTCACTTGGAGTAACGACTCATTCCCTACCTGGAGTAGGCACTCCATCGGTTTCTTGCTGAGAACCATGGCCTCAGATTTAGAGGTGCTGATCCTCATGTGCTGAAGGTCACAGGCCGATGATTCCATCAGGACCACATCATCTGCAAAAAGCAGCGATGAGATCCTCAGCCCACCAAACTGCAACCCATCCCCACCCCGACTACGCCTCGATATCCTGTCCATAAATACTACAAACAGGATTGGTGACAAAGCTTAGCGGAGACCAACCCTTACATGAAACGAGTCCGACTTACTGCAGAGAACCCGGACACAGCTCTCGCTTTGGTCATACAGAGATTGGATGGCCCTAAGAAGGGACCCCCTCACCCCATACTCCCGCACCACCTCCCACAGTATCTCCCCAGGGACCCGGTCATACGCCTTCTCCAAATCCACAAAACACATGTAGACAGGATGGGCATACTCCCAGGCCCCCTCCAGGATCCTTGTGAGAGTAAAGAGCTGATCCGTTGTTCCATGACCAGGACGGAATCCACATTGTCCCTCTTCAACCTGAGATTCGACGATCGTCCGAACCCTCCTTTCCAGCACCTTAGAGTAGACTTTACCAGGGAGGCTGAGAAGTGTGATACCCCTGTAATTGGCACACACCCTCTGGTCCCCCTTTTTGAACAGGGGAACCACCACCCCAGTCTGCCACTCCTTTGGCACTGTCCCAGACTTCCATGCAATGTTGAAGAGACGTGTCAACCAAGGCAGCCCCTCCACACCCAGAGCTTTCAGCATTTCTGGACGGATCTCATCAATCCCTGGGGCTTTGCCACTGTGGAGTTGTTTGACTACCTTAGTGACTTCCACCAGGGAAATTGACAGCAATCTCCCATCATCCTCTAGCTCTGCCTCTAATATAGAGGGCATAGAAGTAGGATTCAGGAGTTCCTCAAAGTGCTCCTTCCACCGCCCTGTTACCTTCTCAGTTGAGGATACAGCTTGGATGGTTCCACGCTTCCCCCTTCTGAGGTGGCGGACCGTTTTCCAGAAGCACTTTGGTGCCGACCGAAAGTCCTTCTCCATGTCTTCTCCGAACTTTTCCCACACCCGCTGCTTTGCCTCTTTCACGGCAGAGGCTGCAGCCCTTCGGGCCCTTCGGTACCCTGCAACTGCTTCTGGAGTCCTCCGGGATAACATATCCCGGAATGACTCCTTCAGTCGGAAGGCTTCCCTGACCACCGGTGTCCACCACGGTGTCCGTGGGTTACCGCCCCTTGAGGGACCCAAGACCCTAAGACCACAGCTCCCCAACGCAGCTTCAGCAATGAAGGTTTTGAACATTGTCCACTCGGGTTCAATGCCCCCAACCTCCACAGGGATGCACGAAAAGCTCAGCCGGAGGCTTGAGTTGAAAGTCTCTCGGACAGGGGCCTCCTCCAGACGTTCCCAATTCACCCGCACTACCCGTTTGAGTTTACCAGGCCTGTCCATAGTCTTCCCCCACCCCCTGACCCAACTCACCACCAGATGGTGATCGGTTGACAGCTCCACCCCGCTCTTCACCCGAGTGTCCAAAACATACGGCCTCAGATCAGATGAAACGATTATAAAATCGATCATTGACCTTTGGTCTAGGGTGCTCTGGTACCATGTACACTTATGAGCATCCCTATGTTCGACATGGTGTTCGTTATAGACAATCCATGACTAGCACAGAAGTCCAACAACGAACAACCACTCGGGATTAGATCAGGGAGGCCGTTCTTCCCAATCACGCCTCTCCATGTGTCTCCATCATTGCCCACGTGCGTGTTGAAGTCCCCCAGCAGAACTATGGAATCCCCAACTGGAGCCCCATACAGGACTCCGTTCAGGGTCTCCAAGAAGGCCGAATACTCTGAACTCCTGTTTGGTACATTTGCACAAACAACAGTCAGGCGCAGGGAGGCAACCCTCTCGTCCCCCGGGGTAAACTCCAACGTAGCGGCGCTCAGCCGGGGGCTTGTGAGTATCCCCACACCCGCCCGGCGCCTCCCACCCTGGGCAACTCCGGAGAAGAAAAGAGTCCAACCCCTATCCAGGAGAATGGTTCCAGAACCTAGACTGTGCATAGAGGTAAGCCCCACCAGATCTAATTGGTAGCGCTTCCGCACCAGTTCCGGCTCCTTCCCCCCCAGAGAGGTGACGTTCCACGTCCCCAGAGCCAGCCTCTGCTGCCCAGGTCTGGTCCGTCGAGGCCCCTGACCTTCACTACCACCCATTTGGCAGCGCACCCGACCCCAGCGGTTCCTCCCACAGGTGGTGGGCCCATGGAATGGAGAGGGAGGTGCCACGTTGCTTCTTCGGGCTGTGCCCGGCCGGGCTCCGTGGCAAACCCGGCCACCAGGGGCTCGCTGACGGGCCCTCCATCCAGGCTTGGCTCCAAACGGGGGCCCTGGGCTTCCTCCGGGCAGGGTCTCTCTTCTTCTTCCTCGCTTCTTCATTGGAGTGTTGGTGAATCATTCTTTGTCCGGCCCCTCACCTGAGACCACTTTGCCATGGGAGACCCTACCAGGAGCACAAAACTCCAGACAACACAGCCCTCAGGTTCATAGGGACACACAAACTAATTAAAACTAGCTGAAATTTAATCAGGAACTCTCTGAGATTTGACAGAACAGATGGTTAGATACAGGTCCTTCTCAAGAAATTAGCATTTTGTGATGAAGTTCATTATTTTCCATAATGTAATGATAAAAATTAAACTTTCATATATTTTAGATTCATTGCACACCAACTGAAATATTTTAGGTCATTTATTGTTTTAATACTGATGATTTTGGCATACAGCTCATGAAAACCCAAAATTCTCAAAGAATTAGCATATCATGAAAAGGGTCTCTAAACGAGCTATTAACTTAATCATCTGAATCAACTAATTAACTCTAAACACCTGCAAAAGATTCCTGAGGCTTTTAAAAACTCCCAGCCTGTTTCATTACTCAAAACCGCAATCATGGGTAAGACTGCCGACCTGACTGCTGTCCAGAAGGCCATCATTGACACC